>JBBPBX010023347.1:0-40601 GCA_038048925.1 Garcialebias charrua | reverse complement strand
TGTCCTTCTGGTGTCTGCTGATTTACACATCGTCACAGTTGGAAGCATCTTTCTCTAAAGGACAGCTCAAAAACTGGTTGGATACACAAGTTTCAAATGATTCATGTCACATTTTCACCTGTTTCAGACCAGGTTGTTGTATTTTTGTGCCATCATCAGTGTTCTCAGAGTTGTTCTCCTGAAACAAACGGTCTAAATCTCCGTCTTCATTTTGCATCATTTCATCTATCATGTCAGGTCTCCTGATGATCTCCAGCATCTGGAGACAAAAGAGAGGTAGCAGAAACATTTAAGGCACATCAAAATACACATTTTCTTTTTATCTTATACATATTGTAAGAATTATAAAAACAATTGTATGACAAGGGAAAACTGGAATTGAATTGAAAATAATAATTATAAATAACTAAAATTAGATATTGAAAAAAAAACATTGAAAGTTCTCTAAAACCAATACCATTGGAAAATGTAAGAATTTGGTTTTATTGTCCCCTATGGACTTTTGGTTCATATTTAGATATACTGTATATATTTAAACAAATCATTTCTGTCACAAACTTAACTGCAGGTCTGAAACCGAGATGCTGGATCCAGTCTGAATGCATTAACCTGTAAAAGTGTGCATTTGCAGATTTGCACAGTGAAACACCGGAGGGTCCTGATCACTCACCAGGTCCTGGTTGGAGTTGTACTTTTCTGAGCAGAGCTGGATGTAGTTCCAGCCAATGAGCAGAAGCAGAAAGAGGGGCAGCATGAAGAGCTCCCAGTGCCACACCGACACCAGGAAGATCTGAGGAGACAGCAGATGACAGTTTACTCCAAACCCTGTCACACTGCAGCACTCTCAACCAGCTTTCCAATTTCAGCAAACCTGTTCCGAAAACAACATATTTAATGGATTTAACCACATCCTAAATCTCACAACAAGTACAGTACTGTAAAGCCTCAGATTTATCACCAGTGGCAAAATATTTTTCTCCTGGTGGTTTGAAAGTTTAAAAAAAAACAGGTTTTAATATCTTTAAATCCTATTTGCAGTAGCACTGCGCTGGCAGACAGCCTTACAGCTGAACAGAAAGCATGACATGGATAGGCATGATGGGCTGTCTTTTAACTCGCACATCAAATCCTCTTAGATTTGGAGGCAGCGATGCTCTCTGACGAAGCACATATGGCAACCGGAGAAGCATTTGCAACATTTACCCCCTCCGTGGAGACGATACTGAGAAGAGTCAAGACCCCTGGTAGAAATAAGATGGCTCACGCTGAATGAGTAATCCCTTATAATTCCGTAAAAGAGTGGTGCTAAGCACATTGCACAAACCCCACTGCATTTCACAGCAGAGCGCTAATTGGACGGCTGCATTTAAACCCATTTACTGACAGCCTAATGAGTCTGTCTTCAACTGAAATGATCAGAAACGTGTGAGGTGGAATCACACATGCAGGTTGACAAGGACGAAATAAAAAAAATACATAAAATAAGTCCCCCACAGCAAGCTAAATCTTAAAATCTATTATACTGTGAATAGGCGCCAATACTCCCAACATATGGTGTTCATCAGATATCTTGCATCAACTTTTTTCTTTCTATTTCAGGTTAATTTTATACCATTATTGTGCCATCTAAAACAGTTCAGTCACTTGGCTTGCCTTGTAAGTTTATTTTAAACATGCCATGTAGAGGTGGGCGATATGGCTCAAAAATTATATTGTGATATTTCAGAGCATTATCACGATAACGATAAATTTCATGATAAAAGAAAACAGAACTCAAATTTATTTATTTGACAAAATTAATTTAACATGTTGCTTTGCAGTATTATAGAAAATAAATAAAAAAACAACAAGGGGTAATTTTACTGAAATTATTTTATTTAGTAAAGTATTCAGTCTCCAAGTAAAGAAAAAAAAAAGATCTGTTATTTAGGTTGAAAAAGTCTGCACAATATATAGATCAACAAAAACCACCACAAAAACTAAAGTGCAGGTGTAGTTTCCAAAAACAACTAAATACAGTAAAATGAATTTTAAGATCTGTTGAGCATAAATTAAACCTACAACAAAATATATGTTGCCTTTAAATGAAGTATAACTTCCAGGACTTGTAACAAGGTGATCAGCTGACCCTGAAGCTTGTTGGTGTTTCAGCTTCATCTATTCATGCAGGAATGATTAATTTCTCTGACTGATCTGTCTCTGATCACATGTCTCGGTCCGTGGACCGACTGTGGAGCTCAAGAGCTGCGCGTGTTTGTAATGACAGTTTAGAGCGAGGGAGACACAGCCCGCAGCAGCTGCTCAGAGCGGGGTGGGGGGAGGGGGAGAGAGACGCGAGCTGTCTGTACCTGCAGTTGGATGGAGAGACAGCTGAGACGCGCGTTGTTTGTTTTTAGCATTTTAGCTAGCTAGTATTGCACGCAGACAGGTGGAGGGGAGGTGCGCAGTTCGGTTTGGTAGTTTGAAGCGCTCAGTTGTTACGGGGGCGGGGCGCCCTGACGTATTACGTCATGAAATTAGCATATCATGATATAACTTTTTTGCCCGGGCAAGCTTTTTTTACTGGTATTACCGGGAACGATATATGGCCCAGCCCTACACCCCAGTTGTATTTAATAACAAGCTGCCTAACTCCAAAAGAGGCTTGGGACATGCTTAAAGGCCATTTTGGGAGAGACACTTTAGCAAATAAACTGTTCCTGAAGAAAACATATTTCAGATGTGAAATGAAAGAAAAAGAAAGTTTAAATGACCATTGAAAACGAATGAAGGAAATGACTGATCAGATAAAAGCAATAGGTGCTGTAATTGAAGAAGAAGATCAGATTGTAACACTCCTGGGTAGCTTATCACCAAGCTATGCTATGTCGTGGAACTTTAACAAACAGTGAGAGATAAGTTGCTGAGATTGAAGAGATCAGATCTGATATTTGAAGTGTCTTTATTCTGAGGCTCAAAGATGTCAAGTGTCCGAAGGCTTTGTCTCTCTCTGCAGTCAAGAGATGAGCAAAGGATATATTGAGTTTTTATAGGTACTCAGTCACAAAAACATGCACACACATTTCCTAATACAGAATTAACTGAGAAGGCAGGATGTTCACACAGGTGGTCTTTTTCAGATAAGATCAGGCGTTGGACTTTAGTTCCGGGCCAGGAACTAGCCAAGTCGGCACTGTTAAGTTAATTTCAGAACAGGACAGTACCACACATCCATCAAAGATTTTAGTTCAGCCTCAGCAGCACTTAAATGGGGGCTACCGCAAGGGTCCATCCTCGGTCTGCTTTTATTTTCTTTGTACCTGCTGCCACTAGGTGCTACTTTCAGGAAACATAACATACCTTTTCACTTCTACGCCAATGAATGTCAAATCTACTTCCGCCTCAGACTTAACGGTACGTGCTCTATTCAACCATTACTGGACTGCCTGGCTGACATCATAGACTGGATGGCTTTAAGTTTCTTGAGTTTCAATGAGAAGAAGTCTGAAGTTATGTTGTTCCCACCCAATGACACAATCACCAACCACTGCATCGACCTATCCGTTCTGTCACTTCTACCCTGAGGCTGTTAGACCCATGAATAAATAACCAGAATAATCACGGCAAAATATCACATCATGTTGATGCTGATCTGTTTTTCATGTTGCTGCTGATCTGTTTTTCATGTTGCTGTGTCCATTTGTGCCCATCTGCTCATACAGACTCATGTTCGTGCTGCTGTTTGGAGTGATGTTTTTCTATGATATTAGTGCTTAGTGTATTGTTAGTTGATATTTTTCTTAGTTCATATCTTAGATGTTATTACTGTTCTTCTCTTACATTTTATTGTTGGATGTAACTGGGACACTGCTTATGTACTCCTATGTTAAGCACATGCTGCGCAGTCCAGGTTCAGAGAGCTTGAGGGTGTTCAGAGTACAAACAATATGTCTGAGTTCAACCTGAGACAGAATGTAAAGCTCCAAGGCCTTTAGGCTTCAATAGCAGGACTGTAAACAGCAGACTGCTCCTGTCATAGCACCAACATAGTCTGCGCATTTTGCTCTGGGGGGCAGTCTACCTACTGCCACATCGGGCCTAGGTTCAAGCAGCCATGAGGGAAATGTGTACCATGAGTAATACAGACAACATCGTGATCCACTGCCCTAGGCGTCACCACTGCAGAGCTTATTATCAACGAGTACAACCTGTGAACGGCTGGGTGAACATAAGAATCATATAGGAACAGAGTGGGACCACCAAGATGCAAGAAACAGACAATGCGCACAATATGTTATGGTTAATAGGAGCTCATTTGAATTACGGCAAATAACAAGAGCTGGTGGGGGCCAAAAAACGGTAAACAATGAATATGCATGATGCTCAGAGAGAGCTGCACTACATCTCTCTGTTATGAATAACTTACGTCATGTATTGTCACCTCAGCTCCCATGAGGCAATTCTGAAGCGACTCTCCCCTCACCCCAGAGGAATTCTGCTGGATAGTGGACAGGTAGCTTGTCATATTCCCAGTATTCTTGTAAAAAAAGGCAAACAGTACAGGGGGGAGTGTGCCTGGAAGCTGACATGAGCCCAGCAGGAAGGCTGAACCTCCTTGCCCTCCCTGCAAAAGCTGCTACATTAACCACTAAAGTCTAATTGCTTGGTCTCTGTCTTCCTGTGCAAGTCAACAGAGGGAGCCAATTCATTTCTGCCCAGGGAGCCAGCAGAGAGAATCTGTCACAGGTATTCATAATCGCCCACTAAT
This sequence comes from Garcialebias charrua, assembly GCA_038048925.1. Classification (NCBI taxonomy): domain Eukaryota; kingdom Metazoa; phylum Chordata; class Actinopteri; order Cyprinodontiformes; family Rivulidae; genus Garcialebias; species Garcialebias charrua. The sequence continues at coordinate 35,854 of JBBPBX010023347.1, read as the reverse complement.
GCAAATTTCTGCTCACTGGGTTCTGGCTCAGTGGACAAGATAAAAGCCCGCAGAAACACAATGCCTTGTGTCTAAACTGAGAGCTTAAATGAGGCTATAAACCAAAACTGTCAGAAATATCTCCTCAATTCCTCCCTCATGGTACGTCAAACCCATGTGTTTAGGGTTTACATGTTTTTTTAACAGGAAAAGGAAGAGAAACATCTGTGGGATCCTCCCAGATTCCTTCACTCGGGTGCACAGACTGAGACTTTAGCCGTCAGATATCCCACGATAATGAGACAATACCATCCACTCTTCTCATAGTCTGCAGAGTTTCTGTGAATTTTAGACAGAGCTAACCTGGGTTTGTTAGCAAGAGGTTGAGTGATTAAAATATATGTTAAACAACACACAACCGTATAGCGTAAATTGGAATAAAAGAAGTTTAATCATTGATGGGCCTCACTTTCAGTTCAAAATTTGAACTTTTTTTTCTGAAATTACAACAAAACAAGGCAAATAAGCTGCCTGGTTGTTCACTGCAGTTTAGAAAGAGGGAGATAAAGCAACAGACAAAAACAGAGGAGGTGGAAATTAATAATATATCTGAGAATTTTAGGTTAAACACAGCAGAAGTTGATATCAGGCACATTGTAAATGAACAAATGTGTCTGGGAAGAGTGTTTTTAATGTAGGAAACCACTGACAAATACAATTTAGCAGAAAAATGCCTTTATGATTATGCAAAGGGTGCCTTGGGGGAAAATGAAGAAAATGAATTAATAAAACTATTAGCGCACAGTGGAGTAGATGATGGAGATGCACTCTCCTTAGCCACCTGTAAGCGCTTGGAGAAGAGGGCAACCCTGGGCAAAGCAGTTCTGCCAGGAAGGTTAAGAATGGCTGACAGATTTGTTTTATGGCGCCATTAATATGATTCCGCTAAATGCATTCTGCACCTTCTCATGCAGATCCCCTGGCCAGCAGAATCCAGCGCCTAATAATAAAGCACTCAGCGATTAAAAGTGTGAATAAAATAACTTAAAGCTGAGCAAGCACAGCAGCTCCCACCACCCACACTCTCCCAGGGGAGCAAGACGGGATCGCAGCAGGGACAACGGGATGGAGACACCTTCCATAAAAGTTTCTGGAAATTGATTAACAAGTGGTGGCCCAAACTATGAACCTAAGCCACCGACCGCCAGACTATGCTGCCAAACCTTGTCTGTTTACACCATTGGAAAAAATAGGCATCACATCAGTTTAACACAAATAATATTGTTGTTGAGCCAAAAAAAAAAAAGCAATAAATCATAGGGGGAAATATTTTCATTACAGTTTGTGCAAAACAATGCAATTCCACCATTTTTTTTATCAGGTACATTTGTAGAATACCCTTATTTGTTTTTCCAACTATGCACCAACCAAACTAAAGATTTTATCTCGACTCCATCTTCACAACTTCTCCTCGGTTGCACTCCACTTGGAAAGCTAAACAAAGCGAGGAGCGCGCCAGCCGGCATGATGAGGGTCAGTCATGGGCGCCGTGGACGGCTGCCAGATAACGTGAACGAACTGAAAGAGTTTAAGACAGGCTGCAGGGTGTGCGTCTGCATGTGTGTGGTTGTCTAAGTGACTGAAAGAAACAAAACAGACAAATAACAGAATGTGGCTAGTGTAGGTACAGGAATTTTTTTAATATTTGCCAAATTATTAATTATTTTACATTTTCTGTCATATAAAAAACTCGTTTTTAAGAGGCTCGATGAAGGTGCTTTATCATTCAAGCTGAAACGGAGTGTGGAGGAGAGGGTTGATGCTGGGGACAGCAGCTTGAGAAGTAGCTGTAAATGCAGAGCAATGAGACATGTAATTTGTGTGGAGCTCGGGCCAGTGTGGGGACAGGCTTTCAGGGGGTGTCGGAGTCACAGGAAGCTCAGATAAGATTTCTCTCCAGGGCAGGTAGAGTGTGTGGGCAGCCACAGTGCTCTGAGCTAACGCTGAATAAATATTTCACATACGCTCAGCTCAAGTCTTATCAACTGGGAAGAGACACACACACACGGAGAGAAAAAGAGCAAGTAAAAGAAATGCTGCCTTCGATACAGAGAGCCACAGGGAGTTGAAACCACTTGATTTAGCAACAGTACTTTAGTTAAAAATGTTTAGCAACTTGTTCTAGTTTTTGTCTACAACTGTTTACTTTTATTTTTTAACAATAAAAGTACAGATTGTAATGTACTTTTATTGTAAAAAAAAAATAATAATAATAAGTGCAGCTTGTAATGGGGGAGTAGTGGTGCAGAGGTTAAGCAGGTGAGCTTGTGATCGGAAGATTGCAGGTTCAAGCCCCGGTACCGACATCATCGAAAATGTGGGTGGGATAAGTGAAGCAGTCACACCTGTCTCCACCCTCATCTGCCCCACTCTGGGCCCTTGAGCAAGGCCCTTGAAGGTCCACTGACATGATTTTTCTACTATTCATCAAATTGCTCAAAATATATATATTTTATCATTTAAATATGTTCGTTTTTGCAAACAAAATGATAAATCACTTTAATTTTGCTTTAAAAGTGATTTTGAACTTCAAGCCGTGTTTAATCATGGGAAATCCGATTACACACGAACGCACCATCTGTGACGTAGTGTGCAGAGTGTGAGGCAGAGGGCTCTGGTCTCTTTAATAGCGGACAATTTAAAACCCGACGAATTTATCAATCTATGTGAAGATTTGAGCTATTTGTCTTCATTTTGGGAAGCAGAAAATAGTTTGGGTGATGGAACAAGAAACAACAGGATCTAATTTAGGTCTGATGCTGTATCAGACTTACCTTCATGTCGAGCTGCTCACACGCGTGCACTGTGACAAGCCCAGAGCTCTGCCTCACACTCTGCACACTACGTCACAGATGGTGCGTTCGCGTGTAATCGGATTTCCCATATTAAACACGGCTTGAAGTTCAAAATCACTTTTAAAGCTAAATTAAAGTGATTTATAATTTTGTTTGCAAAAACGAACATATTTGAATGATAAAATATACATATTTTGAGCAATTTGATGAATAGTAGAAAAATCATATCAGTGGATCTTCAACCCCCACTATCTGTTTCCCCGGGCACCCTAGATAGTAGCACTCTGCTCCACACAGAGGGCTGTGGTAGCTCGGTGGTCTGTGGTTGTGTCAGGAAGGGCATCCGGCGTAAAAACAATTGCCAAGTCTTCGTGCGACTTAGCTCGCTGTGGCAACCCCTGACGAAGGGAGAAGCCAAAAGAAGAAGAAAAAAGTACAGATTGTAATGACATAATGGTTAAATTAAATTTAAATATTTGTTTTCCTGTTAAATTAGTGTTATTTAATGTTGTAAACAATACGAGCAAATACAAAGTCCTGCGGCACAGTTCAATGTGATACGGTTTGCATTTTCTATTGAAGCACGAGGGAGGACAAAGCATTAGCATGTGCTCACAGGCCCAGTCCCTGCCTCTCTACAGACACATGAGAGGAACCAGAGCCGTCAGCAGGGGCTCTCTGATGCCTGTCAGTGGTGGCTACACTGACCCCGCTCTCCGGCACTGGCCACTAGTGTTTAATCCGTGTCGGGAGCGTTAACACTGAGCGACCTCCTGGGTGACAGATCTGCCATGCGAGCCTTTTCCCCCTGAGGAGGTGGGGAGCGTAGCGGCGGTGGTGGTGGTGGTGGTGGTAAGGACTCCCCCTCTGTCAGCTCAGCTCACACACGTTACTGCGTCAGGACATACAAGACCGGCCTTGAAAACAATCCCATGTGAGCGGACAGGTCGCTACTTCAGCTGCATGGAGAGAGGAGGTGTCCTCGGTGAGCCGGAAGGTGGCGAGCCATTGTGATACGACACACGTCACGAAAACAACGCACCGAATACAAAACAAAACGCAACTCATGCACTGATCAACAACTTTACTCGTGTTTTACCACATTTTATTTGTTTTACAATAGTAAATATTAAAGGTCCACTGACATGATTTTTTTACTATTCCTAAAATTGCTCAAAATATATATATTTTATCATTTAAATATGTTCGTTTTTGCAAACAAAATGATAAATCAATTTAATTTTGCTTTAAAAGTGATTTTGAACTTCAAGCCGTGTTTAATCATGGGAAATCCGATTACACACGAACGCACCATCTGTGACGTAGTGAGAGTGTGAGGCAGAGGGCTCTGGTCTCTTTAATAGCGGACATTTTAAAACCCGACGAATTTATCAATCTATGTGAAGATTTGAGCTATTTGTCTTCATTTTGGGAAGCAGAAAATAGTTTGGGTGATGGAACAAGAAACAACAGGATCTAATTTAGGTCTGATGCTGTATCAGACTTACCTTCATGTGGAGCTGCTCACACGCGCACACTGTGACAAGCCCAGAGCTCTGCCTCTCACTCTGCACACTAGTCACAGATGGTGCGTTTGTGTGTAATCGGATTTCCCATGATTAAACACAGCTTGAAGTTCAAAATCACTTTTAAAGCAAAACTAAAGTGATTTATCATTTTGTTTGCAAAAACAAACATATTTAAATGATAAAAATATATATATTTTGAGCAATTTTAGGAATAGTAAAAAATCATGTCACCCCACCTTTAATGACAAACCTTCCAAAACAAATTAGGTATGGAACAATAAAACCGCCATGATAAACTCAATATTATCAGGTTAGTAATTACACCAATGAGTTAATGAGTTTCAATGTTCAGCCTCAGCTTCCACCTGAAGGCAGCTAAATAACAAGTTTAAATCGAGGAAAGTTGCGATGCATTTTGTACATCGTCGCAGACTAGACTTCAATAATTAATAGCTCTCGGGCTCAACAACAACAAACAAACTAAACACACGCATATCGACATATCATTTTCATCTCTCAATAAAACGCAGTCCCACGGCCGATGCAATGGAGAACGCAACCCCCACGAGACGGCAGAAACCAACTCCTTCAAGGCCCCCAAGTTTTCCCAAACAGAAAGAATACAGCTGCGAAGCAGAAAGGAGACCACTCACACGCTCACACAGTCTTCTTGCTGGTCTCACAAATGCTCGACCGTACTGCATTGCAGCAAAGCACAAAGAGAACCGCTGCTTACAAAAAGGCATCTCGTTTTCAGGGACAGCGTTAGCGAGAACAATTATGACAACTCTGATTTGGGCCTTGATCTCGGTGTTCTGGGTAATGGCCCTGACTCGCTTCGGCTCTGCTCAGGTGGTCTCCCGGGACCTCTGGAGCCAGATCTGACCCGGTCCTGGCCTCATCTGGGGAGACGATGAGTCTATCAGCGCCCGCCGCGGCTGCCAAGCGTGTTTACAGCAGCACGGCATCAAACATTCATCAAAGGCCATCTTTACCGAGCGTGATGTGAGGCGATCAGCGTTTCACAAGCTGTCAAACCACGTCTAAACCAGTTGCTACCTGGCAGTGTCAAAAAGATGCCTACTTCTTTCTTGTCTAAATCCTGACAGATGAGGTACCCGATATGTTAAAATTTTAATTCTGCCTAAATACTTAAAGTGGGCTAATGACTGCAAATCTCAAAATCTGCTTTTAAGTGTAAATGATCCCCCCATTTTTTTCTTTTTACTTCCATTTCGTCTAAATCAAAACGGTTCCTGTTTTCTCAAAGTGATTAATTTGTCTGGCTAATGCTAACTCCGTTTAGCTTTCCGTCTTTTCTTCTAGCGAGGTAAAGAAACATGTGTCTCTTGTAATGCGCATAATGGAGGATTTCACTCCAAGTAGTTTCCACAAATGGCTCCTGTTAGAAGCAGTAAGTGAGCTGATCCTTTCAGCTCGTGCTTCCAGCGGTGCTGCACCACCATCTACCGTCGACAGGCCTGCACGCAGCCAAGAACTCTGGGTGACCCCTCTGCAGTCACTGCTGATGTATAGTGCATTTATCTCGCTCGGTCTTAGTGAAAAGCACATCTAAAGGAGATTATTTCATGAAGAGTTTGGCTGTCACATTTTTCTCTCTCGAAGAGAAGTAAACACGCTGTTGTCAAACTTCTTGAAACGCAGAGCTCATTACCGCAGCATAAACAAGACGACGGGGGATAAAAATAAAAAAAGTCTAAATGTCTCGTTTGCATTTACTGATAATGTTCGTGAGGATTTGCCAGGATTTTGTTTAAATTTATTTATATGTATCCATTTTAAAAACGAGTGGAAAACTGAACTTTACACAGAGCAGACTGCGAGTTTGAAAAATCATAAAAGAGTGACCTCTTCAACTCATAAACAGAAAGCCAGTGCCATAAATCTTTCCGTTCCAAACCAGGAACTTGCTGTTTATACCGGTCATGGCATTAAAAAAAAAAAAAGTGCAGCTTTATGATTGTTTGCCTCTCATGGGGGGGAGAATCATCTTGATATTTAAATATAAAACCTCCACTTAACATAAACCACGGTGGAGATCCCTCGTGGAAAATTTGAATAACTTACACCCTAACAACCACTTCATATTGCATAGAAGGAATTGCATAAACTGGAAAGAAATGTGCAGTTCATGCTGTGAGGAGGTCAACGAATCGGCCTGTGGGACTGAGTGAAATAATGGCTGAGTATTCCTGGTAAAGCACTACATGAGCATCCCACAGTCGCGGGGAGAAAAAAGAAAAAATCACAGCAGTGGTAATGCATTACAGGATGTATATACAGTGTAAAAGGGTAGGGATTGGCCAGGCTGCGTGATAAATAATGTATTGTAATGTATATTAAAGCTAGACCCACCACTGCGGTGTTTCCGACTCTGAGAAAGCCCGCTCTGCCTGCCGCTGTGGAAAAGAGCAGACACTAGTGGTATAATTATGCACATCTGAGAGGCAAGCAGAGGCCATCTGTCAATGTCTGAATCAGTTACCTTATTACCACCGCCTAAAGATATAAAGATAGGAGTGGGAGCTGCTTTCATTAGAGCACACGGTGGCATGCTGCTTTAGACAGCTCCAAACACTAACCTAATTGGAAATGATGACTTGGAGGAGGAGAAGCGACTGTACGGTGGACGCCCTTGGAGTGGGCAGGGGCATAAGTGTGGAAAAGTAGCGTGGCACTCGGCGTGTAACAACAGTCAGCCAGGACCTTGTTTTGTGCCCTCGCTGACTCTTAGACAGCGATGTACGTTCTGCTATAACATTTACATGTCATTTGCATGTTTTATCGACGCTTATTACTTGTTGAGTATATAACAAAAACCTTAACAAGAAAAAAAAGAGCTTTTCACTCAATGAACTTTTAGTCTTCAGAAGAGTTGATGAATAGCAGCGTCTGCTTTACTCTGTGCACTTCTCAACAATCACCTTCGACACGTGGCCTGCATGAAGCGCTCCTCTGTGCTCAGACTTCTCGCTCGCTCGCTGCGTTTTAGCATTTGGTGTGCTGGGGCTTGTTGTTTCAAACAAATGAGTGGTTGAAATCTTGGAAAGAGCATAAGCAAGTCTTTTCCCTTTATTCTAGCATGTCTACAGTATGTGTGTGCTATGCTTCTGAACGGCAGGTGGAGTAGAAGTGGAAATGAAAGATCAGTGTTTTATTGTGAGCACACGTCGCCTGCGGAGGATCTAATTATAGGTGGAAGAAGATGCCCCATCGTGCTGACCTGTCACCTGTCAGACCTGCCTAACCTGCACTCCTGCATCACAAGTCTCTCGCTCTCTGCCCCCACTCTCAAACTGAGCCATCTTCTTTTGCTGCTCCAACTTTCTTTCCCAGATAGTAGCCTGCCTCCCACTCTATCCTTATACAACTGCTGGCATTGTTCTCCGTCTTCCTGTCTGTGTGTCCGCCTGTCTGTCTGTCTGTATGCTGTGCTCTTCTAAAGACTGCGATACACTGAGCCTGGCCATCACCTGAGGGGATTTGCACCTCAGTATCAGTGAGAAGGGCTTATAGAATACACCAGGTATGAATTGCATGTCATCCTGAGACAGAGCAGTCAGAAGAAAGGCCATGAAAGGAGAGTTTTTCACACACCCTGTCTGTGACCGCTTCCTCACCCTGACACAGCGCTGCCAGGGTTTTTATGGCAATTGTGCACTCTTAATCATGACATTACATGGGCTGTGCTGTGGGAGATTCACTAGATGCTTTAAGATTATTTCAGCTTAGGACCTAAGATCACATACCCTCATTAAAACAGCTAAACAGAGCCATTTAAACAAGGTTCAAATCTCCGAGGCTGACTGTCACTACTTCAACAAAGGAAGCTCACACTGTGATCCTCCTTACACCATCCCCTGGGTTAGAAGGCTTTGCTAAGAAGTCAGACGTACAAACACCAAAACCCCACCCTTTCGAATATACTCTAATGTCATCAGAACTGAAGGAAAGCCAAGTGGGGTTTGATTCAAAGGATGAATCACGTCCATCACATGCGCAGGGGGATAGAAAAAAAAACAGAAGACAGCCATTGTTTTTCATGGGAAAAAGACTAGAAGAGGTAAAACGGCTAACGCGTAGATTTGCCTTAACATCTCATTCACACAAAAAGAGTAAGAGTTAAGCCGAAGTTTCAGTGAAACGGGGCAAAACTTGTTCGCCTCAAGGCTTAAAGAGAGTTCATTAGCGTGTGGCAATGACTTACCAGAAAGGCTATTAGACTCCGTTGCGTGCTCTCCCACTGAAAACAGCTTTTAATGTACTGTAACGTGTACAACACGGCTGTGCTGATTTTTCGAACCCGATATATATTCCTGGCTAGAACCTGGTGGAAACAATTAAAAGAAAGCACAGGTTTGTATCATTAGATAATGGAAATAATGTACTGTATATCACTTTGCAGTAAGGATAAATCAGCTTTATAATTTGTAACATGCTGTCCATGAGGTTAAAGGCAGTTTAATAAATTACTTGCAATGTGACCTATTTTTAGTTGGTTAAGTTCCTAAAAAAAAATTGGCTGAGCTCACCTTTTTGTTGAACTTTAGGTTTTCCTCAATTAACTTGGTCTCCTTTGGTTGGAAAGTTCTGAAACCAGCTCTGATCTGGGATAGGGAATAAAAAATAAGTTGTTAGGCCTGTCACAATAACAAATTTTGCTGCACGAATAATTCTCAAAAATCACTGTGATAAATGATAATATTGTTTGAAATTTGACAATAATTACTAATTATTGTCAGATTTAAGAAAAAGTGTTGGTTAATTTTTTGTGTATAGTAGCTTTTTTGACCACCGGATGGCAGTATAAGACCGTTTGAACTGAAGGATGGATAGTGAGGGAGCGAGCAGCGTGTCTCTTTAAGAAAAATGGGAGGGAGGCCCCTTGACGTGACATGGGCTGTCTCTCTTTCCTTTTTTCAGTTCTCAAAATGGCTGACGATCTGTGTGATTTGAGCTCTTTAGCATGGCATTTTTCATACAAGGCTTTTAATTTAAAAAAGAAATCAGTAAATAAGTTCTCAGCTTCTTTTTGCAGAGAAAAACAAACTTTTTACACGAAGGCACGGGTTTCAACTGTGAACTTTGGAGCTTCGACAAGACAGAGGTTTTTTTTTTCCTGAGGTCAGCCTGTTAGCTTAGCTTGTAGCTTAATTTCTCAGATTAGCTGCTTTAACAATCCAAAAACACGATTTTGGGTGGTTAAAATGGATTTTAAAGAAAAGAGGGAAAAAAGGAAGAGAAGGGTCAGTGAAGAGTCGAGAGACATGAAGAAATGGTTAAGCCAATAAAATCAAAAAAGCGTTCAATACAGAAACAACTGGACTTTATTTGTAACAGAAGACGTTTCTCAATTCAAAGAGCAGAGTGTGGGAGTAAGGTTTTAAAGGCTGCGATAAGATACACACATACCTATGTAGATTGACAAATCACACCTCACACACAAGCCCAGTTGTTTCTGTAATGAACGCTTTTTTTGATTTGATCATGTCCTGGATGACTGAGAATCTTCACCAGCAGATTAAGCCAATAAATGAAAATGAGGTTAATAATTTTCAATTCTCATGTGATTAAGTGATTATTTATTGCGACAGGCCTAAGGTAAGTGTTGCAGTTCTTTACTCTTTTAGTTGACAATGCATACAACAAAATGCTACATTCATCAGGAAAGACGTGAGTACATTCGATGTGAGCCATACTTTGTTATAGACAACTTCCAGCACCAGTGTGATGGTTCCTTTAGAAGTTCTACTCAAGTCTTCTTTCTTCAAAAACAGACATACCTGCTGGCCATTCTGGACCTTTTAAGATTTTAAAACACAGATCATGTTTAATTGCATTTTCAAACGTATTTATAGTTAGTAACTGTGGCATCAATAATTGGACACCAAATGAATTAAAAAAAAACTTACAGTCAATAAAGGGATAGCCACTTTTCCCAAAACGTTTGGGGCTCTGTCTCCATTTTCATCCAGGACAGTCAGCTCTACAACTTCATTAATGTCCTTAATTGGTCTTTAAAGAAATAAAACACATATTCCCTTTCTTTAAAGCATGCAATACAAAGTTTACCTAATGAGATTTGTTTCAAGAGGTCTTCTTACAATGTAAATGCTTTGTTCCACTCTGGGTTGACGGTCCTGCTCACTGAGTGAGTTTGAAGTTTACAGTTCCCAAGCTGGATAACGCAGAAGGGGTTGCTTTTTCCTGTGAATGATAAAATATGTTTTATTGTTTAATGTAAAGAAGAGGCCATTACCAGCAAATGCAAATGCAAATGGCTTTTTACCATTGATGTCTGTGGCTGGAAGATCATTTGCTTTCAGAACGCTGACCTGAAGGATGCCTACTTCTTGTAAACACTTGTGAGAGTTTATTAGACTCTGAAAGGGAAAAAAATAGTCTGCAAAAGTTTTATGTAAAAATATTGAAGCAGGTCAAAATGTATTCAAATTCACGTATTTAGGATATAAGCTGTTTTAAGATGAACAAATTGATAAACGTTTTATTTATCCAGAAAAAAAAAAGAAGCTCTTACAAATTTTTCCATGACTGCGTCTCTCTCCTCTGGAATTGCCAACGTAGGTTTGTCAGCGTCTGTGATGGAGACTCCCCAGCAAGGTCTCTGGGTGACCAGGAACACCAGTTTGCCTTTTCCTGGGTCCAACACGTGCGTGTATAGCTGCCTTTCATTTAAAGGAAGCCTTGATACGTCAACCTCACACCTGGGACACCAAAAAGAACATTGAAAGATTAGACCTGACCGTCTCTGTGGACAAACCAATGAGCAAAATTACCACGCAGCAAATACACACATTCCCCATGACTCTTCTCCTTTCCGCCCTCTCTTTGAGAACACCTCCACCTGCAGAGGCTCCTGGTTATCTTCAAATTGACTGAAGTCAAACTGCTCTCGCCACTGGGGATTCGCCTGAATGCAAAGGTTCTGAAAGGGTAACAAAACCACAGCTTCAGCTCCCACTGTAACATGGAAACACACTTATATAGACTTTGACACGACGTCAGGTTTAATGCATTATCAGAAAGGAGTGCCTCCTCCTTGACATGTGGATTAAGTCAGGGCCCAAGAAAAAGGAAGAAGCGCGGGAGCAAAAAGAGAGGTGTGCATGTATGTTTGTGTGTGCTTGTACGGGTACACCTCCGTTGCCACTCTGGGATTGTAAACACTGACAGCTTCCAATTAGAACCAGCTTTGTTCAGCAAACAAACAAGCAGAGAGGAAAGCGCAGTGGTTTACAAAGAAATGACACGACAACACGAGACAAGTGCACCGTGGAATCATCGGGGGAGAGGGGGGGCAACAAATACAGGTAGATGAGTAGGGCATGCTGGGTATGTAAATGAAGGAAATGAAGCCCAGCACTCGCGGCACACTGAGAAGTGAGTGGCAGCCTTGCCCAGTCTAATGAGCTGCGTCTGCCATGGCCCAGTGAGCCAAGGTGGAGGTGAGTCACTGGCAGGCACCTGCTGGGAGGAGAAGAGCTGCGAAGTAAAAGGATGAGAGCAAGAAGAAAAGTAAACCATAAAGATCAGGCCGTTATAGACAGAGAGGCTGTAGGGAAAAGCAAGTAGGAAGGAAACAATCTTAAAGGTCCACTGACATTACCTTTGAACTTTGCATAAAATGATACAAGATATATATATCTTGCATCATTCAACTATGTTCGTTTTTGCAAACAAAATGATAAATTAATGAAAATTCCTTTCAAACTGAGTTTAAAATTAAAAACCATGTTTCTTCATGGAAAATCCGACTACACGCGAATGCAACCCCATGATTCTTCTCCTTTTCTAGGAAGGAAGACCTTCAGTCTGCGTGCTAGGATAACTCATGACGTATTCTCTGCCAGATTGCCTTTTTTTTTGTTGTATACAGGTAGTCCCCGATTTACGAGCGAGATCCGTTACAACGAGGCGCTCGTAAACCGGAAATCTCGTAATTTGGAACGGCCGCCATTTCTCTCGTAAATCCGGAATTTCGCTCGTAAATTGGAACGGTTTTCGCTAGCGCGACTAAAAACACTCTATTTTCATCCAAAAACTGCTTATGAGTGCATAAAAATGATCGGAAACGTGTGTCCATATGCTTAACTAACTAACTGTGGTGAAAAAACACATGAAAACTCAGTATTTTTTTCGTTTTTTCCAAAAATTCGCAGCTCGTAAGTCTGGAACCTCGCAGATCAGAGCGCTCGTAAATCGGGGACTACCTGTACTGTAACTTGAAAAATGCCGGTACGTTGTGTCACATTTGGGTGTTCTAATATCATCAGTGAACAAGTGAGCCTTTTCACTTTCCCAAAATATGAAATACTTAGTCAAGAATGGAATAAATAAAGCTGCCCCCCCCTCGGAGCTCCCTCGCTTCCTGAACAGGTAAGACTAAAAAAATACGGGTGCAGACCTAAACTAGAACCTGCTGTTTCTTGTTCATCTAACTTCCTGCTTCCAAAACTGAAGACAAATTGCTCAAATCTTCACTTAGATTGATAATTTTGTTGTTTTATTTCTTGTTCGCCATGAATATTTAAAAGGGGCGTTCTAAAGACGTTCTCCTTGCAACGTCACAGATGTTGCATTCGCGTGTAGTCGGATTTTCCATGAAGAAACGCGGTTTTTAATTTTAAACTCAGTTTGAAAGGAATTTTCATTAATTTATCATTTAGTTTGCAAAAACGAACATAGTTGAAAGATACAAGATATATATCTTGTATCATTTTATGCAAAGATCAAAGATGATGTAAGTGGACCTTTAAATAAAAAAATAAAACATCAGTCCAACCTTGCTCTTGTACTTTTGATCGCCGAGGCGAAAGCGGACGTAAATGTCACCCTGGCCAAACTGCGGCAGGTCCTGTCCCTCCACTAAAGTGATGTGAAGCACACCAGTCCACATCTGGTTCTTGATCTGGTTCTTTGGTGGTTCGGCTAAGCGTGGGGCAGAGTTTAGGTTCGGCTGCTGGGTAAAGATACATACAGACGGTTATGACTTCTTTTAGTCCCTTTGCCCACCCATCTTCCTTTCTTTTAACTCCTCACATGAAAGCATTGCACTTTCCCCTCCTTTCACCTGCCTGACACACCATCATGTTCACATATCGCACGAAAGTGGGACAAAGGTTTACACTATAGAGGAGCATCTCTATTGGAGCACATTAGCACATCTCTACTGACAAGTGAGGCACACCGAGAAGGCTCCTGGAAAAAAGAGGAAGAGGGGAACGTCAGCGAGCAGCCAGATGTCCCTGGCTGTGACAGTCCCACTCATCACTGGCTTCCAGACTGAGTGTGGGGAGGCAGGACACTTGGCATACTGCACCGGAGACAGCAGGCAGCAGTGAGTAATGATACAGACCGCACAGCTCTCTCATCAGCAAATTATGCATACATGCCGTATGTATGGCCGGCATCAGAGTTTACTGCGTGTTGGCTGATTCATCCACTTTTTATTTGACCAGAAGAACAATATTTTTCCAACTAAAGTGAGCTATAAAACTAACCAAAGTAATTTGTTTTCAAAACACCCAGGAAATAAAGGCCAGCCCAGAAAGTAATCCATTTATCCTGCCGTGCGCCGCAGTCGTAGTGAGAGGCAGAGAGGCCTTGATACGTTTCCATGTTTCGAGTTCCCATGAGGCCGTGCGGTGATAGGCCAGGGCTGTAAAAAACAAACAGCACAGAGGTTGTGTGGAGCTGACTGTAATTAAAGAGCAGGAGCGTAATCTGCTCTCGCCTCTTTGATTGCCTCGCTCCTTCGGCTGCCCCGGCGACGCCGCTTCAAACGGCCTCGCTGCAACTCCCCTGCCACTCCGGCTCCTCCTCATCACTACGGGGTCGCAACCCACGTTGCCACCCAATCCGGAGGGGATCAAAGCATATCTCAGGGACCTGAATTAACATGGAATACCACAGGCACAGCCCTATAAATATCAGCCCCTTCAAACGAAGAGGAACAGAGGGAGTAGGGGAGCGATATAAAGCAGGCCTCAGCCAAGTCATCCCAAGTGTTTATCTTGGACACTATTCTATCTCAGCGGCCAATAAAACAATTCCACTTAACTGTAAGTGGCCCCTAAAGAGAATCTATTCCTGGTCCTAAAAGGGCCGTGCGATGGCTTCCATATGGTGGGACAGCATGGGGACAAGCATGATGAGCTCAGACCCAGGTCCATTTGGCTGGCACCTCAGCACTGTCCATCCACAGCTGTGATATTACATTCTAACATCTGGGTTATTGCTCGCCATGCCTGGGAATTATCAGCCTTGCCGATCTTAGGCATCCCACATTGGCAATGTGCCTCGAACAAGCAAGCCCCCCCTCCCCTCCCAATACATTCTGCTTCTCCCATACGCCCCCCTCCTGTTTGAAACACTATCACACAGTAGTTTTACTTAGGCACTTGCCATTCCCGGTCTCTGTGGTGGCATCGCAAGAGGGAGAAAACCATGTTCTGATGGAGGGGGAGCGGAGCTGTAAGAGTTGAGTATTAAGCTCTTCCAGGATCGGTGTTGAATGCAATAAGATGTACTGCCCATCAGTCCAGAATGAAATGAGAGTGGGGGAAAAATTGCATTGTTACGTTGTTAAATTAGCACTCTGATTTAAGCGACAGAGCCTTGTGCACGGTCCCACCACACATCTCTGCCTCCCTTTGAGTATCTTTAACCATCTGTGGCGTATAACCTACGATGTGTATGAAAATGGCATCCATTTCTTTGTCATCTAATTTCAAATTGAGATTGCCTACTGGACCATCAAGAGACTGAACAGTGGCAGATGTAGTGACAGTATAGGTGTGAACATAAACCCACTCGCTGCAATGTGAGTCCCAAACAGCAACCCTCCAATTTCACTCTGAATCTAATTACAGCGGCAATATATTGAAAACCACTTGAGGAAAAACAGAACTTTGTTTACAGCTAAACGCAACATCTATAATATCCAGCTAATGGATTTATTGACAAATTCAGCCAATTTCTTTAAATTTTGATTTAAATTCTTAGGATATCATTGTATATATTTTTGTAACAGAAGATGAAAAAATATATACTTTACAAAAAAGTTAACTAAAAAATCAACAGCGCATATTATAGGCTGCCCTGAAAACAAGGTTAAGCACAAAAGCAAGAGTCCAGACATGCTGGTATTCTTTGTTCCTCCATTCCACAGTGAGCTACTGCCCCCCAGTGTTGTACATAAGCTAAACATAAGCACTTACATGAAAAAGATGAATAGAAAATTAAATTCTGTACACAATGTGGAAATCTTAGGTTGAAAAACAATCCTTACCTTGTTCCTTTTTGCACGAAATCTCTATATAACAGAAAGAGAAGGCATTCAATAGGGCAAACGTGCAAAAGGATTAAAAATGCTATCAACAAAGTTTTTTTTTTTAATCAGAAAAATTCATACAGGCGCTCTTTTGACCGTGGCGTCCCTAAACACGAGGCGGACGTCAACGAGTATAACTCCCAAATCATTTTCTTTGCCTTTTGGATCACTGAGATGCAACTCCAACTCTTGGGTTCTGTGGACAGACAAAAAAAACTCATGAGGGCAACTTTAAGATAACTTTTCCCTGCAAACGCTTGAAATTTTTTTTTATCAAGGACTCACTTCTGCAACTCCAGGTTTTTCAACGGTATAGTACTTGAACCCATAAATTCATCAGAGGTGAGATTTTTATCGTAGACCTGCAATGTTAAACCAAACATCTCCAGTAAAAATGATTTTCCAAACTGCACCGAGAGGCTTTAAGGTTATTTAAACAAAAACTGCCTACCCGGACTTCTACAATGTGGTCTCTGTCTCGAAGAGGATGAGAAAACGACTCGTTCCATCGAGGATTCAAGTTTTTGTGAACCGTTTTGCTTTTATAAAATTGCTTTCCTTCTAGTTTGAATTTAACATATGGATCACTTGTGCCTGAAATAAAACAAATAAAAAGAGCAAATCAAGATAAGGACAAACGGTTATCATATTACCAGTTAAAACAATGTACCGTATTTTTCGGAGTATAGGTCGCACCTTTTTATGGTTTTTTCAAGTCCTGCGACCTATACTCAGGTGCGACCTATATATGGCTTTTTATCACTTTCGGCAAAACAACTTTTTAAATCCAGCTCATTTCACAATTACGTTCATTTATTAAGGAAAAGTTCAGCTCAGACACATATTTTTTATAATTTTTATCAAACAAATAATTGTTTTTAAGTGTTAATCTTCTTAAAAGCCTTGCTGTGCGCTCCTGTGGCAGACATTTGCAGCAGAGCTAAACGTAGGTGTGACCTATCTAGGGATTTTTCCAATCTATTGGTGATAATTGGACAATGTGACCTATACTCCGTACTCCGATGCGACCTATACTCCGAAAAATACGGTATTTGATTTGAGGACATGTGGCGGTGAACTCTTTTAATGCATTTTAACATCAAGTGAGAAATTACTTTACAATCTAAACCATACGAGGGTATGAAGACATATGAATGCACACCCTCCCACCATGATGATTGTGTGAGGTACAGTTATATGTGGGCAGGGCGTGCGCACCCCACACATGGCATGAACAGGAAAGTAGCTGCTTAATTGTCAGAGAGTGGAAACACTCGCCAGTGTGCGGCAGCCAGAAGCCAAAATCTAGAAGCAACCAGTGTTAATCTCCCAAGCCTGTTAGGAAAGTCTGTCTGTGAGCGGGGTGGGGGTACCGGACTTCTTTGTTTCGGCAATTGCACGCAGATTGGACAAAAAAAATGGAAGCCAGCCCCCCATGCCTTCATTTGTATAGGAGGAATAAAGGGGTGCTTGAGAGAGCCTGCGGGGAGGCTTGAATCACATGACAAAGGCCCTGTGGGGATGGGCTGTCAGGCCTGTCAGCTCCCCACTCCAAATGAACATCTCGCAAAAGGAAGGCAGGACCCACAGCAGCTCCACCCTGCCAGCCTGTGACAGGGAAACCTCCAGGCAACTTGACAGGAGGAGAATGTGGCAGCGAGCAAGGAGAAAAAGCTCTGGCATGAGTGAGAATGGTGACGATGGAAATTAATGGTGGGGAAAAAAGAGAGAACAAAAACCCTAAGGAGCGGGGGGGCTGGTGGTGTGGGTCCTTTCAGAATATGTAATGACAGTGTATGCCATTGGTGGGCCTTTGGCATAGTGCTGATTGTTGGGCAAACAGTGGAGGGACAGGGGGCGTGTGCGGGCACTGCATCATCAATGTGCCACCCTGTCAGAAAGTGTAGCAGAGGGCACCGAGCTCAAAGGGTCGCTTTTCACCTGACGGGATGAAAAACAGAATATTTCCAAACCTTGAAGAGATTCTCAAACTTCAAGTACTTGGGGTCCACTGTCCAGGAAAATGGGGAATGTGGTAAAGAGGTGAAAAAGAGAGTCCAGGCAGGATGGAGTGGATGGAGAAAAGTTTCAGGAGTGATTTGTGACAAAAAGGTGTCAGCAAAGGTCAAAGGAAAAGTTTACAAGACAGTGGTGAGACCAGCTATGTTGTATGGTCTGGAGACAGTGTCATTGACAAAAAGACAGGAGAAAGAACTGGAAGTAGCAGAAATGAAGATGCTGAGGTTCTCCTTAGGAGTGACAAGGATGGATAAGATCAGGAATGAGATCATCAGAGGTACAGCACATGTTGAACAACTGGGAGATAAAGTTAGGGAGGCCAGACTGAGATGGTTTGGACATGTCCAGAGGAGGGACAGTGGGTATATTGGTAGAAGGATGTTAGAAATGCAGCTGCCAGGAAAAAGACAAAGAGGAGATATATGGATGCAGTTAGAGAGGACATGAAGGTAGTTGGAGTGAGGACAGAGGATGCAGAGGACAGAGTGAGGTGGAGGAGGATGACTCGCTGTGGCGACCCCTGAAAAGGGAAAAGCCGAAAAAAGAAGAAGAAGAAGAGATTCTCAAGGTGCAAGATTTACAATAAAGTAATGACCGTCTTGAGGGTTTTACATACAAATACTACTGATTAAGCTGTGACTACATATACAGTAATGGTTATTTATATTGTTGTTTTAAAACACATCTGAGCTTGATTTTTTATTTATTTATTTTAGTTAATCACAAGCACAGGCTAAAATAAGCATCCATGTTGCAGCGTGTTGTCATTGTTTTGGCTGGTTTGAACTAGTGTTGTGACTTTTAACTGTATTTTTACTGTAGTTTATTGTTATTGTTGTCTGTACTTTATATGTTTGGTCTGTAACAGGTTCCTCTTGTAAATGAGTCCTTGTGGCTCAATGAGACTAGCCTGTATAAATAAAAATTGAATTAATAAGTTATGCTTGAGACAACATAAGCATTATTATTATTGTTATTATTATTATTATTATTATTATTATTATTATTATTATTATTATTATTATTATTATTATTATTATTCAGGTATCTCTTGTAAATGAGTCCTCGAGGCTCATTGGGATAAATAAAGGTTGAATGAAAGAAAATGATCTCATGATGTTGTCATTTCAGTTCATGCCATCAGAGGGCGCTGCAATCCCAAAGCAAACTTTCAGATTTTCAATCTGGTGCTCTGACTGGGAACAAAAGTGTGTAAGAAGAAAAAAAAGTGTGGATAAAATACAAAAAAGTGTTTCCCTTTCTTACTCATGAAATAATATTGTAAAATAAAAAAAATAAAAATTCAAAGCATCAACTAATTTTATGAATGTGCTTGTAAAATACATAAAAATTTACTTTTATAATTAATTGTTTCCTCGCAGAGTGATTGCTGGACATGGGCACCGGCGACCCCCTTGACCCAAAATGGAAGAAGCGGGTAAAAGATAATGGATGGATGGAATTAATTGTTTTAAATGAATGAATTCAAATACTGTATACTATATGCTTATAAGGGGAGTGGTGGCGTAGCGGTTAGACGGTGGGCCTGTGATCGGAAGATCGCCGGATCAAGCCCCGGTACCGACAACATCAAAAAATGTGTGTGGAAAAAGGTGAAACACCCACACCTGCCTCCACCCTCATTCACCCCACTCTGGGCCCCTGAGCAAGGCCCTTAACCCCCACCATCTGCTCCCTAAAAACAGGTCTCTCTTGAAAATGAGTTATCGTGGCTCAATGAGACTACCTGGATAAATAAAGGATAAATGAAAAAATAAAAATAAATATACTAGTGGTTCCCAGAATATGAACTCTAAATATATATTTTCAGGGTGACAAAATGTGACTCTGACCTTAAATAATCCTGCACACACACAGGAAGAAAAAGACTAACTAAATAGTTTAATAAAATATCTTACTGTACATTACAAAAAGTGGAACAATTTGGTGAAGTAAATTAAACTATAAAAAAAACTTTTGTTGGAATAATTAGTTTTGTGTATGGAGTGTATGTTTTTGAAAAAGAAGTCATTTTATCCCAGGCTATCTGTTTGTCACACGGGTCCAACCACATACTTTTCTAAATGTTTTTTTTTTTTTTGTGTGTGTGTGCATTGTTTAACAAGAGACGTCACCCTTGCAGCCAAACAGAATTAAAGCATTTCCAGTGCACACCCAATTTGCTTGTGGCACACATTAGCACATGCCTAATAAGCAACTCATTTGTCTTATGGCTCAAAATTACAAGGAGCTGACAAAATCAACACGCTTTGTTCACATGCAACATTAGGACTCACCCATCAGCTATGGACAACAATCTACATTCCTTTAGTCTACCAATGCAATAAAACTTTGTACTGCTTCAGCTGTTTAAATCAGCCGATGGTCAAGAAAACAGCTGAAAGATGAATTAAGTTGGAGTCTAAATTAGACACCAGCTAAAGTGGAGCAGGTGTTTAGCAGGTGATCTGTGTGTTGCTAACCTACCAGAGCGCTTGTCTCTGATGACCAGGTTCCTTCCCTCCTTCAGGTTGATGATGAGGAGGTACCTCTGAAGCGGGTTGGGGATTGGAGGGCCCAGGCCTGAGCTTGTGGACAAAACGTCCTGTGGAGAACCCGTTCACATTCACACACGGTTTAACATCGGCTGCTCAGATTAGTTCAGCGAGTAAATACTCACGGAGCTATCTATTGGCTCTACGTCGTTTTCGTCGAGATCGTCGCCCTCANAGGATATGGTCTGTTAGCAGTCGTCCGGGCCTGTAAATAAGTTTTTTTGGTTTTACTGATAGATAATTAGTTATTAGCGGTACTGCATTTTAAATAAAAATAGCGCAAATCCGCGTATGAATTATAAAAGTTAGTTAATCCGCTGTAAAGCTAACAGATTATTTAGCTACGCTATAAGCGGATTAGCGCATTAGCGCTATCTAGCGGTCGGAGGCCCACCACTGCCCGGTGCCAGTGCTGCCGGAGACAGACACTTCAATCCCCGCTCTGTTTGACGTGTCGCAGAGCGGCGGACGTGCTGCAGATCCCTTGGCCGGAACCTCCACCTCGTCAACAGGTCACGAGGTTGGCAGGGAATTATTTTCATGCCAAGCAGCAGTCGACAACAAGGCACAGGATGCCCATCTTTCCTGATTTCCTCACGGAGCTTACTCGCACCTGGGCTGAACCCAGGGCTCCCATGCAGCTCCCGCTCTCCCAGTTCCTCGACGTGGCTGGAATGGAAGCAGCATAAATAGCCAACGTGCCACGGTGCCACAGATGGAGGACACGTTGGCATCTCACCTGGCCCCCAGATCTTCCGGAACAAAACTGACTTTGCCCAGCAAAGCCTGTCGAGCTTCAGCTGCACAGCTCGAGAAGTGTTACAGAGCTCAGGGCCTCGCGGCACGTGCCATGAACGCATCCGCCATGATGCAGGCGTATCTGGCAGAAAAGCTACAAGAGCTCTAGGTGACAACAGATAAGCAGGCTGCGACTGAGGTGCTGGAAGAAGCCCGCAGGGCAACTGACTTTGTGCTCCGCATGATGGGGACAGCAGCCATTGCACGAGGGAGGTGTATGGCTGAGGTGGTCATTGCCCAGCGTCATTTGTGGATGACCCTGACGGACCTTCCGGAAGGTCAACGGGTCCCTTTTCTGCACCACTCGATCGAGCCGACGGGACTCTTCGGGAGAGCCCTGGACCGGATCCAGACCAGGCTGGAGCAGAGGCGCAAGCAGGCTGAGGCCCTCCGGGAGGGCATGCCAAGGAGAGCTTTTGCCCCCCCCAAGGGAGACAAGCGGGAGCAGACCCATGCAGCCTCGACACCGCTCAGCCACACGTCGTCCTCCGCAGAAGAGGCCGGCGTACGATGGGGAGCACCGGCAGAGACCCCCACCAGGTCCACCTCAGGCCGGTCAGTCCTGGAGTAGGAACAGATTCGTCCCTCGCCAGGCGGTCCAACCGAGGACTTCTTCGGCGAACCGTGATGGATGACAGAAGCGAGCCTGACGAAGCAGGCCCTCTGCACAGTTTTGCTGGCTCGTCCGCTCAAGGTGTACGGGAGCCTAATTTTTATATGCCCAGACTTTATTTGTAAGAGACTACAAAAAGCTGGTGACTTTACTGTATGCACAAAATATGAATGTTCTGATGTATGTGAAATAAAGACAAAAGGTTGTTGCACAAAACACAAAATAAAATCCAAAAGAACAGTTTTGCCCTGTTTCTTGACTAAACACAGCACCCCTTTGAAAACAATTGCTATGAAGGGAGGGGGCTGCCACCCCCCACCCCCCTCCCTCGTGGTACACGGGGTGCCAGGTCAGAACAATGAACCCCAGCAGGATGTCCCGGGACTGTCTGTAGCAGACAGACCTCGTGGTGTCTGCAAGCAGGTAAACCGGCTCACACAAGGCCGGATGAGGGGGGTCACACACTCACCCCTCCGCACCGCTGGAACTCGGGGGGCCAAGAATACACAAATTCCCCAAGCTTGCAGCATGTCCGCATGCCCGGAGGGCGTGCCGACTGAACACGGTGACCATGACGACGTACTGTCACGGTCCCCAACTGCATTTCAGCGGATGACCGCTCTGAGCCACGGGGGCGCTGCAACCGAAGCCTGCGAGCCCGGGCCGTGCACACATGCTGAAGGAGGAGACAACAATAATGCTGCAGAAGTTGTAAATAAATGTTGTTACAACACGAGAAATGCACCTGGGCCGACTCAGATAATTCTTCCTTGTGCCCGAGAAAGCCTGGACCTAGTGAAATCGTCCAGGTTTGTAGGTGCTGAGCAGAAAAATAATAATTGTACAGCCTTAGGCCCTCAAATCGGAACTGGCTTTCCAACCTGTAAAACCAGCTGGCTGTACATGACCAGTGGACCTGCAATGTGTGACCAAGCTCAGCGCACTATCCCAACTGTGCCTTTAAATAACGTCCCCTCATCGGGAGGTTTTCAGCTCTCTGTCATAATATTGCAGAAAAGCACCCAGATTACCGTATTTCTGAGCGTATGGGTCACCACCACCTTGGTCAAAACACGTCCTTAGGGGAAGCGTGCCTGATACAGCTCCCTGGAATCAAAGCCAGCTCCAGAGCAGTGGCGGAGCCGGAGGCTTGTGAACCAGATCCAGCCACGGAGTGGCCTGGAATCCGGAGGTCTGCTCGCATACAAAACCTGCACGCCCTACGTGCCGTGCCTCTCACTAAACGAAGCAAAAACAGACGTTCTGGCCCACGGCTGACCAGCAGAGGCAATGCATTGCACCTCTCCCCTAGCACCCCCAGTTCGGGTGACGCGGGAGCACACATGCAGGAGGGACCCCTCCCTAACATTGTTGGCCCCCAGGGGGCCACAGGGCCCATGGCCCTCGGAGGTGTACTTAATTCTGATACACGGACAACTGCTCCCCATCAGGGGCCTGCTGTCTTAACCACACGAACAGCCTCTCTACTTACGCCCAGGACTGTGGCAAATTTCAGCTTGGTTGCTGAGAGGAACAAACTGATGGCCTCAGGCCTCCCCAGCAACGTGGTAAACACGATCTAGGGAGCGAGAGCAATGTCAACACAGACTCTCTATGCTCGTAAATTGTGTGTTTTTGAAGCTTGGTGCATGGAAAGGAATATTGTCCCTTATTCCTGTGACCTGGTCCAGCTTCTTACCTTTTTACAGGACCTGCTGGAGAAAGGCAGCTCTTTTTCCACAATTAAGGTGTTTTTATCAGCCATCTCGGCATGCCACGAAAGCTGGGGGGGGAAAGACACCTGGTGCATACCCTCTCATGATATGGTTCATGAAGGGCGTATTGAGGAAGAGACCCCCCAGCAGGACTTTGATCCCTGATTGAGACTTCCAATTAGTCCTGAATGCTCTCTGTGAGCCCCCATTTGAACCATTAAGCGAGATTAAGATAGATTTGCTATCTTGTAAAACCGCTCTACTCCTGGCTCTTTGCTCAGCTAAACATGTGGGTGACCTTCACGCTCTGTCGGTTCACCCAATGTGTACAAAGTTTGCCCCTGATGGGTCAAAGGTCACCCTACGACCTAACCCTGCATATGTCCCAAAGGTTCTAACTTTGAATCCAAGAAGTCTGGACTTTGAACTCTCTTCATTTCCTCCTGCTCCCGTCCTCACTGAGGAACAGAGGAGGCTGTACACTTACGCTGTACGCTGTACACCCGTTAGGGCCCTGGGTGCTTACATTGAAAGAACAGCTGATTGGAGGAAAACAAACTAACTGTTTGTATGTTTTGCCCTCCTGGCTACTGGTAGGGCCCTGTCAAAGCAGCGCCTCTCACACTGGGTGACTGAGGCCATTAAAAGGGTGTACAGTAGCAAAGGTCAACAGGTGCCCTCTGGGGTCTGTGCCCACTTCACTCGAGGCTTGGCCGCCTCGTGGTCACTGTTCAAGGGCGTACCAGTTGCAGACATCTGTGCAGCTGCGAACTGGAGCTCAACGAACACGTTTGCAAAACATTACAGTTCGGACCAGTGGCGTAACTTCACGCAGGACTCGTGGGGACATGTCCACACCAATGCTGACCTCTAGTGGAAAAGTCCCCACCAATATTTCACATATTTTACTTCCTGTGCTGTGTATATCTGATTATTAAAACCCCATTCATGCCGCTAGTCAGAAAGAAAAGAAGTTCTCTCCGCTGCACACAGCGCACAAACCCCGACCAAAAAAAAAAAAAAAACAGCCGCTCAGAAAATCTTCTGTGTTCTGCCTCTGTTCTCCTCATCGCCCCACCCCCGCCTCTCCCCATAATAAAACACCTGTCCCTCCCTCCAAAAAGCTCCCGCTACTGCTACTAGCACCGTGATTGGATTTATCATTCACTTCAGATGTGATGGACAGGAGGAAAGATACCAGTGTTGCCAGAGTGGGCGGTTTTCAGTCTGACTTTTGCGGGTAGAAATTGCTTTAGGCGGGTGGGGTTGGGGCGGATTTGGAGTCATTTCTGCTGTTTATTTTATTTATTTTTTGTTAACCTATTAAAACACATTTCAACCAATCAGTCAACAAAGCTCGCCTGAATCACTGATTGACTATTGTCAGACTCAGACAACAGAGGGCGTCTGCTACTCTGCATGAATTATCCAGTTTTAGCAGCAGCGACAGGAGGAGTTTCCTGCTGCTGCGGCGCTCTGGACACTCACTCACAGCGCACATGCAACAGAGTATAATAATCTCAAAGCGAGATAATACCTGCCCCCTTGTTTCCTCTTTCTATGTGACAATTTGTTTTTAGTTTGATCGATGAGTTTGTCAAAGGCAGCCCAATTTTGATGTGCGTGTGTGTGTGTGTGTGTGTGTCTGTGTGTTT
Organism: Garcialebias charrua; assembly: GCA_038048925.1. NCBI lineage: Eukaryota > Metazoa > Chordata > Actinopteri > Cyprinodontiformes > Rivulidae > Garcialebias > Garcialebias charrua. The sequence goes on along the minus strand of JBBPBX010023347.1, from coordinate 10,762 downwards.
GTAAATGCACAAGTAGGGCCTAATATTTAATAAATGTTTCTATTCTTTGCTAACAAAATAAATTATTATTATATATTATTATTATTATATTGACTGGGCGGGTTTTGGGTGGTTTTTAACAGATTTTTGGGTTGGAAAACCTGGACTCTATCTGGCAACGAGCAACACACCGGTGTTGTCAAATTTTACCGGTAGCTAGCGGTTTTAAGGTCATAGCTAGTTACGTCGTGTTTTGCTTTAATTTGCAAAGTTCAAGGACTCAGGGTTGGTAAAGAATGCCACCAAAACGACCTGACATCCGGAGCTTTTTCACCAAACATCAGTAATGTGTAAGTTTATTGGGCGAATTAAAATGAGTAATAAAACATGACAGTAGCAGCATTTAATGCAGGCTGTTCTTCTTGCTAATAGGCAACAAATACAATTCAGATTGTTTCCTCAGTGGAAGATGCCACAGGTTTACAGGTAAAAATGCAAGCAGTGTTGCAAAAAATATTCTCAATTAGATGTGTGAGATAAAGTACATTTTAAGGTTCTTGTGTCATTCAGCAGGCCACAAGTAGTATGTCAACCAATTCAGGGACAGCTGTGGACTCAGACTTTCAGGTGAGACAGAGTTCACGTTGTAAAAGTGCAAATAATAAATCTGATTACTGATTATCTTTAGATTACCGGTAGTTGAACTTAGTCCCCTCTCCCATATTGCATCAAATCAGTATTGATACCTTGGTAATGGTGGTGATGTTCTTGACAGAAAGAAGGGATCGCTTAATCATAATCTGCTTGAAACCCCATAAGAGCTTGTCCCAGTTCTGATCACATTTAAAAGTAAAATAAATGGGAAAAAAAGACCTAAAATGGACCATAAGTGTTAGTATGGTACTGTGGTTATTGTGCATATTTAAGATGCTTCATAACTTGTTTGACATGCATATTTTCACAGGGCACAGGAATGCTTATGCCAGCCAATTCAGGGACAGATGCAAAGTCAGGCTCACAGGTGAAATACATTAAACTAAAACCAGCTGGTATTTTATCAGAAAATAGTGGAAATTAATAAAAAATTCTATGTTCTCAAGGAAATTCATTCATCAGTAGAGAACATTGAAGAATCTATGGATGAAAGCCAGGAGGAAGAGAGAGTCTGCAGTCTTGAAGCAAAAGTTGGAAATGATTTTTTTGATACATTCTTGAAACCAAATCAGCCAAATTCCAAAGTCATTGGGACTCAAAAACTTTCAAATAGAACATTGCATTTTCAGGACAGGTGGTATAATCAGCATCCATGGCTTCACTACAATGATAAAGCAAAGGGCATTCTTTGCTTTTATTGTGTTAAAACATACACAATTGAAAAAAGTACTTTGTCCAAAAAAGCAGATGACGCATTTTCAATTAAAGGGTTTACAAACTGGAAGAATGCTACCACAAGATTTAAGCACCATGAGCTTAGTCAAAGCCACCAACATGCAGTTATGGTGTATGCACAAAAAGGGAAAGAAGTCAATGTTCTGCTGTCCAGTGCTGTTGCAAAACAGCAAAAAGAGGCACAACACTGCTTGCAAAATGTAGTGGGGTCAGTAATGTACTTGGCCAGGCAGGGACTAGCAATAAGAGGACATGATAACAAAGACGGCAATTTGATTCAGTTATTAAAATTTAAATCTAAGGGTGATGCATGTCTCTCTCGCTGGCTTTCACAGTATCATGACTACACATCCCCAAAGGTGCAAAATGAGATTTTGCAGTTACTGGGCAATACCATTGTGAGAGGAATTTCTGCATATATACAATCTTTACCTGTTTTGCAGTATTCTCTCATCATTGATGGAACACAAGACATTTCAGGTACAGAGCAAGAATCAATCTGTCTTCGGTTTGTAGATCATGACTTAGTACCTCAGGAGGTTTTTGTTGGGTTGTATCAGGTTCCCGGAACCACGGGTGCAGAAATTGCAAAAGCAGCCCTTGATGTACTCCAACGTCTAAATATACCTGTATCTTCATTACGTGGTCAGACATACGATGGTGCTGCAAATATGTCTGGAAAATATTCAGGAGTACAAGCAGAGCTAAAGAAAATGCAACCTCTGGCATTGTTTGTTCACTGTGGAGCTCACTGCCTCAACCTCATCACTGAAGCTGCTTGCCTGGCCAGTCCAGTTGTACGAGATGCGTTGCAATGGGTACATGAGTTAGGTACTCTCAGCAAGCAGTCAGGAAAATTTAAGTTGTNTCATAAGCGGATTTGTGCTATTTTTATTTAAAATGCAGTACCGCTAATAACTAATTATCTATCAGTAAAAACAAAATGGGGGTACGTTATTTTGTCTTTGGCGCGCTGGCTCTCGTAGCTGCTTGTTTACTTTTTTCCCCTTGGTGAGGGAGCAGAGAGGAGGGGGGTGGAGGGAGCAGAGGGTAGGAGGGGGAGGAAGCAGAGGGGAGGGAGGTGGAGGGAGCAGAGGGGAGGGAGGGGTGAAACAATAAGGATGATGCTGATTGGCTACGGTAGAGTAGTGTCAGGTAGAGGTCAGCCAATCAGAGGTTTTGTTGTTCAGTTCACTGTAAACCACAACCGTAGCTTCCAAATCTGAAAAGTTGTGACAGCCTGAACCCTCACCAATAAATATTATGCGCCTAAAATTTGTCCACCCCTTTATTGTTTTGGAGCAATTATCCCCTAACACGCTGACAGATGAGCCAGCTGGTCCACCGGTGGAAACGCCCCTTTTTGAGAAAAAGGAAGCGAAAGGAAGCGTGGAGCGCAGCGGGGTGTGTCATCTTCAGCTGTTTGGAAGTGTGGACGACGTGATTTTGGATTACTGGAGCCTCGACTGGATGCAACAAAATTGCTTCTGTTTGAACTGTCTTCCCCCCCCCCATCGTCGGTAGCGTGAGTGAAGCAAACCAGCTGTTTTTCATCTGCGACCTCTGTGGGTTATTAAAACTTTGTGTGCCGCCGAGCACTTGTTTGGGACAGATAACTGACGGACTCACGCTCGAGCCACGTTCCTCTTTAAGTTAAGTGATTATTATTGGATGAACTATTGTTTTGTTTAAAACTTTGTGTGCTGCCGAGCACTTGTTGGGGACAGAGATTAACTGCTGGACTCACGCTCGAACCACGTTCCTCTTTAAGTTAAGTAATTATTATTGGATGAACTATTGTTTTGTTGACCTGCTCGCTGAGGGGCAGCAGCTCTACCAGTTGTTTTGATACCTTAACTTCTCGTTCTCACAGCTTCCATTCAGAATTGAAAAAGACTTCTGGACAGAAGTCGAAACGTTTTCTGCAACAAATAAAGTCCAGTTGATCCTGTATTGAACGCCTTTTTTGATTTCATCATGTCCTGGACGACTGAGAATCTTCACCAGCATATTGTTTTGTTGGATGTACCGCCGAGCACTTGTTTTGGGACAGATTAACTGACGGCCTCACGCTCGAGCCACGTTCCTCTTTAAGTTGAGTTATTATTTGATGAATTATTGTTTTGTTTGTGTGGATAAATATATTGCCACCTGTTTGCTGCGGCTGCTGCAGCAGGATTGTTGAACTAGTGTGCCGCCGAGCACCGTGCTGTGAAATTGATTGAATGCAGTAATAAGTTCGTTAAAATATTGCTTTTTATTGTATGAATTATTATGAGGAAACACAGGAAAGGATAAGAAAAGGTGTCTCATGAAGAGAGCTCCCCATACTGGAGGTCAGGGACCGTAACAACCGCTAGTTGGCAGTGTAGTGCAAATATTGCATAACTTGCTGGCTACCAATTGTTGAAATTAAATAGCGGTTTAGAATTAGCTTCCCCTAATTTTCATAAGACATTAGTGCTTTTGAAATTGCGGACCTAAATAAATTAATAAGTGCTTTTGAAATAGCGGAACTAATTGTTGGATTAGCGCTGCCCAGCACTGGTAACTCTAAATTGACCCTGGGTGTGAGTGAGACAGGTCCCTCTTGTAAATGAGTCCCTGTGGCTCAACGAGGCTAGCCTGACAGGCTAAAGGTTGAATGAATGAATGAATTTGCCCTGTTGGCATACACACAGCTGGATTTCTCATCGACTTGGAAGACTTGATGACAAGTCTATCTCTTCTGTCATCTGTGGATCTTAAGGACGCATATTTAATTGGATTTATGATAACTGGTTCCTGCTTTTTGGATTTGGCTGGTTCCTGGTCTATCAACAAACAAGGAAGACGTCGGCGGCAAATCTGGACCTGGTCAGGCTGCCTGCCTTACATGATGGCTTGGTTCATGTCTCGAGAACCCAGACTTTTGGCTGAATGGATTAGATCTCAGGGATTTTCTCTGGCACGTTCCTTTGGTGTGGTCATTTTAATTTGGACATTTTGGAAGCGAGTGGATGACACAGACTGAAGGTAGGTGTCATTAAAGTTCTGCCCGTTCCCAAAACAATTGTGTTTATCTGAAATTTGGCTCGCTGACTGGCCTTGATAGGCCGTCTTATCTCAACACCCCTGCAGAAGTTTTGTAAGTGTGCACAGATCTCCATGAACTGAGTGATTCTATCTGAACTCTGCAGTACGGGCTGGCTGCTCAACCTCCTTTGAGTCCCCCTCCCCCGCCCTCTGCGTAATGTCGGCGTCATTATGTGCTTGTGTGCGAGTTTTTTTTCATTACCACAGATCAAAAATGTGTTAGGAATTTTTTTGTCTCCAAACCTTATGTGTCATTTTTCACCACTTTTATTGTCTGTCCAACAGATCTCACTTGTAAATGAGTCTTCGAGGCTCAATGTGACTTATCCGTTTAAATAAAGGTTGAATGAATGAAAAGATAATTTGAAGGCTGTCGAGTTACTGTAACATTTGGATCATGATTTCTGAACAAATGCATTCAAGTGTTTATTTTTAAACCAGCTGTGCCTCTTGTAAAATTTAATTGGAGTAAAATATGTTGAATATGTCATGGCCTACAGATAAGAGACGGGAAAACCCAGCTTGTTGATTTGTAACAATTTATTACAAAAAATAAAAATGAAAAATGTCAAGCAGATTGTCCCAGGGATACAACAGATGGTGAATTGTGTCTGGCCTCAGATTGTCAGAAACGGCTCATTTGGAAAGTTATCAGTGAGACCAAAAACTACAGAAATGAGCAGATTAAGCTGAAATATTAAGCGAAAGGCTCAATAAATAAACTGTAATTAGCAAACAAACAAACAACAACTTGAAATTAGCAACAACAACACAAAGAAGCTGAAATTAAAATAAGTAGCTGCAAAAACTAAAAATGGTTGAAATTAGCAGAAAGAGGCTGAAAAACATCAAATGTAAACATCTTCTGAACGAATCACAATAAGCGTGGAAAAGGCTCAAATTAGCAGAGAAAACACTAAAAAGTTACTGAAAGGAAGCTGAAAGGATCAGGAAAATAGCTGAAAAAGCTGAAGCAGAACAAAAGCTGAAAAGAGCAGTAAAAGGTTGTAACAGCACAGAGGAGTGAAGAGCTCCATTTATTTACAATGAGGAAAACATGGCAATATACTAGATATATATATTTCAAAAAGTAAAAACTGTACAAATACCAAAAGTTATAGCATATACAGGATATGTAGTCCCGAATGAGCTGAACGTTTTGGTACATGAATTGTTGAAAATGCACTAAAACTGCAGAAAGAGTTTTGTGCTAAAAACATATGGAAGAAAAATGATCTCGATAGAGTGAAAGCTTTATAAGGACTCACAATATAAACATTTCCAGTCTTTTGTTTTTCTAATAATTTCAAAGAAGTTATATCTAACTATTAGAGATAGTTCAGATTTGTCGGAGTGACTTTCTGTGTAGCCTTTTCCTGCAGTGGACCAGTCAGATCAATCTAGAATCACAAAATCAAAAGGAGACTCTCTCTGGAGAATCAATCTAATGTTACACAGTGATTTGTAGCTGTTAAAAGCAAACTTCCTTAATTTAAAACTACTCACACCACAGGCCATTTTGCAAACATGTTTCACACTAATATGTGTTGCAACAACCCACACATTACGGGTATGTTCCAACACGGCCAGACCTCATTGTAAACAACCATGGCCAGTCCTGGTGTAAACAACCATGGCCAGTCCTTAGTGTAAACAACCACGGCCCATCCCAGTGTAAACAACCATAGCCCAGTCCTTAGTGTAAACAACCATGGACAATTCTCAGTATAAACTACCATGACCAGTCCCGGTGTAAACAACCATGGACAATTCTCAGTATAAACAACCATGACCAGTCCCGGTGTAAACAACCATACCCAGTCCTTAGTGTAAGCAACCACAGCCAGTCCACAGTGTAAACAACCATGACCCGTCCCAGTGTAAACAACCATAGCCAGTCCTTAGTGTAAACAACCACAGCCAGTCCACAGTGTAAACAACCATGACCCGTCCCAGTGTAAACAACCTTAGCCAGTCCTTAGTGTAAACAACCATGGCCAGTCCTCAGTGTAAACAACCATGGTCAATCCTCAGTGTAAACAACCATGGCCAATTCTCAGTGTAAACAACCATGGTCAATCCTTAGTGTAAACAACCATAGCCAGTCCTTAGTGTAAAACAACCACAGCTGTCCTCAGTGTAAACAACCATGGCTCGTCCCAGTGTAAACAACCTTAGCCAGTCCTTAGTGTAAACAACCATGGCCAGTCCTCAGTGTAAACAACCATGGCCAGTCCTCAGTGTAAACAACCATGGCCAATCCCGGTGTAAACAACCATGGCCAGTCCTCAGTGTAAACAACCATGGCCAGTCCTCAGTGTAAACAACCATGGCCAGTCCTCAGTGTAAACAACCATGGTCAATCCTCAGTGTAAACAACCATGACCAATCCCGGTGTAAACAACCATGACCAATCCTTAGTGTAAACAACCATGGTCAATCCTCAGTGTAAACAACCATGACCAGTCCTAAGTGTAAACAACCATGGCCAGTCCTCAGTGTAAACAACCATGGCCAATCCTTAGTGTAAACAACCATGGTCAATCCTCAGTGTAAACAACCATGACCAGTCCTCAGTGTAAACAACCATGGCCAATCCTTAGTGTAAACAACCATGGTCAATCCTCAGTGTAAACAACCATGACCAATCCCGGTGTAAACAACCATGGCCAGTCCTCAGTGTAAACGACCATGGCCAGTCCTCAGTGTAAACAACCATGGCCAGTCCTCAGTGTAAAATAAAACATGGCCAATCCTCAGTGTAAACAACCATTGCCAGTCCTCAGTGTAAAATAAAACATGGCCAGTCCTCAGTGTAAACAACCATAGCCAGTCCTCAGTGTAAAATAAAACATGGCCAGTCCTCAGTGTAAAATAAAACATGGACAGTCCTCAGTGTAAACAACCATAGCCAGTCCTCAGTGTAAACAACCTTGGCCAGTCCTCAGTGCAAAATAAAACATGGCCAGTCTTCAGTGTAAACGACCATGGCCAGTCCTCAGTGCAAAATAAAACATGGCCAGTCCTCAGTGTAAACAACCATAGCCAGTCCTTAGTGTAAAATAAAACATGGCCAATCCTCAGTGTAAACAACCATTGCCAGTCCTCAGTGTAAAATAAAACATGGCCAGTCCTCAGTGTAAACAACCATGGCCAGTCCTCAGTGTAAAATAAAACATGGCCAATCCTCAGTGTAAACAACCATGGTCAATCCTCAGTGTAAACAACCATGACCAATCCCGGTGTAAACAACCATGGCCAGTCCTCAGTGTAAACGACCATGGCCAGTCCTCAGTGTAAACAACCATGGCCAGTCCTCAGTGTAAAATAAAACATGGCCAATCCTCAGTGTAAACAACCATTGCCAGTCCTCAGTGTAAAATAAAACATGGCCAATCCTTAGTGTAAACAACCATGGTCAATCCTCAGTGTAAACAACCATTGCCAGTCCTCAGTGTAAAATAAAACATGGCCAATCCTTAGTGTAAACAACCATGGTCAATCCTCAGTGTAAACAACCATGACCAATCCCGGTGTAAACAACCATGGCCAGTCCTCAGTGTAAACGACCATGGCCAGTCCTCAGTGTAAACAACCATGGCCAGTCCTCAGTGTAAAATAAAACATGGCCAATCCTCAGTGTAAACAACCATTGCCAGTCCTCAGTGTAAAATAAAACATGGCCAGTCCTCAGTGTAAACAACCATAGCCAGTCCTCAGTGTAAAATAAAACATGGCCAGTCCTCAGTGTAAAATAAAACATGGACAGTCCTCAGTGTAAACAACCATAGCCAGTCCTCAGTGTAAACAACCATGGCCAGTCCTCAGTGCAAAATAAAACATGGCCAGTCTTCAGTGTAAACGACCATGGCCAGTCCTCAGTGCAAAATAAAACATGGCCAGTCCTCAGTGTAAACAACCATGGCCAGTCCTCAGTGTAAAATAAAACATGGCCAATCCTCAGTGTAAACAACCATTGCCAGTCCTCAGTGTAAAATAAAACATGGCCAGTCCTCAGTGTAAACGACCATGGCCAGTCCTCAGTGTAAACAACCATGGCCAGTCCTCAGTGTAAAATAAAACATGGACAGTCCTCAGTGTAAACAACCATAGCCAGTCCTCAGTGTAAACAACCATGGCCAGTCCTCAGTGCAAACGACCATGGCCAGTCCTCAGTGTAAACGACCATGGCCAGTCCTCAGTGTAAACGACCATGGCCAGTCCTCAGTGCAAAATAAAACATGGCCAGTCCTCAGTGTAAACGACCATGGCCAGTCCTCAGTGTAAAATAAAACATGGCCAATCCTCAGTGTAAACAACCATTGCCAGTCCTCAGTGTAAAATAAAACATGGCCAGTCCTCAGTGTAAAATAAAACATGGACAGTCCTCAGTGTAAAATAAAACATGGACAGTCCTCAGTGTAAACAACCATAGCCAGTCCTCAGTGTAATGGCCAATCCTCAGTGTAAACAACCATAGCCAGTCCTCAGTGTAAACAACCATGGCCAGTCCTCAGTGCAAAATAAAACATGGCCAGTCTTCAGTGTAAACAAATATGGCCAGTCCTCAGTGTAAACAACCATGGCCAATCCTCAGTGTAAACAACCATGGAAAATCCTCAGTGTAAACAACCATGGCCAATCCTCAGTGTAAACAACCACGGCCAATCCTCAGTGTAAACAACCATGGCCAGTCCTCAGTGTAAACAACCATGGCCAGTCCTCAGTGTAAACAACCATGGCCAGTCCTCAGTGTAAACAACCATGGCCAGTCAGTGTAAATTAAAACATGGCCAGTCCTCAGTGTAAACAACCATGGCCAGTCCTCAGTGTAAACAACTATTGGATGCAAATGATCCAACACTCTACAACAGATATCACTGATAAATATCTGATGTTTGAGTTGTTTGGGGCTCTTTTCTGAGTTTCTGAGTTAGCTTCCTTGGGAGTCTCTCTAATTGTTCAAAGTAAAATTACTTTGACAGGCGTCGGCTGCAGGTAAGATGTTGATTACTCATACCTTTTCCGTAGGAACTCGCCTAAATAAAATCTGAACTAACACTAAAAATGATCTCTCTAGGACACACATTGGAATGTTTGGGTTAATATTGTGTAATGCCTCCTTCTGGACCAGGGGCTCTCAGCTGGTCCACCGTCATGTCACCCCCTTATCGATGAGCCGTGACCCCAACTTTCAACTTCTCAAATTTACTGAATGAAGAGATGGTTCAGTTTGAACCTGAGACAGAATACTGTAACACAAAAAAGTCAACAAAAACAAAATAAACTAACAGATTTAACGATAAACTGGCCAGCAAGTGATGATGCTAGAGAAGGAAATGTTTTGTCTTACACTCAAGTGGCTGCATTTTAATTTCAGCGTAAACACGTCAGCCTTTTTTAACAAAGTCAGCAGTGCTCTAATGCAAACACGAAATAAAAAATGCCCAACTACTGACAAGTAGATTAAAAAAACTAAATATGTATATGGCACACACATTAAAAGTGTAACAATATCTTGTGAAAATGATTCAGTCACTTATTCAAGCATTAACCATAAAACTGACATAACAATCAGACAGTTGATTTTCTCTGACTATATTTTGTTGCCCAGGCAACGACCTGCGACCCACTGAATACAGGTCTGAGACCCACTTTGGGGTCATGACCCACGAGTTGAGGATCTAGATTGTGTTTTTGATTTGTTTATGCTCTTGTGTCTCCTCAGCTGAAGTTGTAGAGACTGACTATTCTACGATCACAGAGGTGAGAGCTTGAACTGTTAATAAAGCCTCACGTGTACTTTGTTTTGCTCTAATCGTCCTTCATTGTTGATCATTTTGTCTTGTTTTGTTTCCTTTTATCTTACAGGTTGATTTGTCCACCCTGGAAGACTTGGGCTCTGGTTTACCAGATGATGACTGCCTTGAAGGTAGTGTGGTATGAACTGTGTGTGTGTGTGTAAGAGAGAGAGAGGCAAAAGGAGAGAGAGACCTCCACCTCCTCTCTGCCTCACTGGGTTTTAACAGGAAACCATGTCATCATAAAAACTGAGTCAACGACAAAACAGGCCACAGGCGACATGTTTCCAACACCCACTACCACCACGCTGTAACGATTACACATGTTTAAATATTCCTCACAGTCTTCTCCTCTTTTTGCCACAGGTCTTGAAAATGACTCGTGTTTCAACTCAGATGCTCCAGGGAAGATACCCCATTATGTGCTTTGGATTTCTGTTTCTTTTGCCTTTTTATCAGCCATGTTTGCAATCTACATTTTCAGGTATTAAAATCCGGATGTTTAAAAAAAAAATATA
>JBBPBX010023346.1:0-34748 GCA_038048925.1 Garcialebias charrua | reverse complement strand
TGACCCACACAGGCTCACAGAGGCTCTGATATTTACATACTCCCACCTAAATGTGTCAACACGCTGAAGTTTCCTGATCATGATTGACTGCAGCTGATAGTTTTTTCATGCGCATGAAAAGACTCCGTTTGGCAGAACTCATGGAGTGGACAAAGAGTAAAGATCCAAGAAAAGCACCTTTAGCCACGACTGTGGCCAAAAATAAAACAGAACAAAATCTGTAAAGAAAAGCTAAATTTGCACAATATCTAAAAGCTAAAGTTAGCAAAAACCACAGTTAAAAGTAGCCAAAAGCAACAAGAAGTAACCAAATGCCCAAAATAATTAGAAGAGTATCTAAAAGCTAATGTTTAGAAAAAAGTATATAAAAGCTTCTAATAATACTAAAAGCTAAAATGAGCACAAAAGAAGCCAAAAGGGTAAAACCAACTGCACAGTAGCTAAAAACTACAAAAAAGTCCCAAATTTGCTAAACAAAAGCTAAAACGGTAGCTAAAAAATAAAATAAGCAAACAGTTTGTGTGCAAATGCAAATGCAAAAAAGAGAAGCTAAAATCAATAAAATACCAAAACAAGTACAGTAGCTAAAAATTAAATTGAACAAAACAGAAAAGAAAAGCCAAAAATAGTGAAACAAAAGCTAAAATGAGTAGAACATTGGCTAAAAGATAAAATTAGCACAGCAGAAGCTAAAATATAAAACTTACAGGGCTCTATAGCTAAACTCTGTAACAAGAAAGTAGCTGCTAAAACTGTAAAAAAAAAAGAAAAAGACCCAAAGCTAAAAGTACAACTTTAGCTAAAAGATAAAATAGAACAACAGTAGCTAAAAGATAAAATATAAAAACAGTAGCTAAAAGACAAAACTAGAACAACAGTAGCTAAAAGATAAAACTAGAACAACAGTAGCTAAAAGATAAACTAGAACAATAGCTAAAAGATAAAATGAGGTGTTGATGTACGCCTTTTGGAACCATCTCAAAATGTCCAGTTCCAAAATTGTGATGCGTCACGATGTTAAGGTCTGGGCGAAGACCCAAACTGTCCTCAGATGGAAGGACGTTCAGACGTTCAGGGACAACCCAAGAAACGTCATGCCGGCCCTGAACTGGAACCTGCTGTAACCCCAGAGTCCATGTCGACCAGTGAGGCTGAGAGGCCCCAAACCTTCAAGCTGGACTGAAACTAGCAGCTGTCCACAAGGACCAGACAAATGTCTCCTGGAGAGAATCTGACAGCCAGACGGGACAAAGGACACAAAGACAGGAAGAACATTTGGAGGAGTCCAGGTGAGGCTTACTGTCAGGCATGGTGGTGGTAGCACCATGATGTGGAACTGTAACGTCACCTCAAATAGCAGCTGGACCTGGACACAACTGGGTCCAAAGAGACCACGGTCCCAAACACAGATCAGTACTGGTCTCTGATGGTTCTGGGTGAGATGAAGCTCCTGGTTCCTCGTCCCGCAGCCCCGGTCTAAGCCACAATCTGTGGACTCTGATTCAGAGCTGGGACAGAAACCAGCAAACCAAACGATCTTACCGGACTCCACCAGATCAGCCAGGAAGAAGAAAGGAGGTTAAACATCAGCCGAAATTCTGCAAAAAGCCTCGGGTCCCGGTGAGACCAGGAACCAGCGTTCAGTTAAAAACGTTTTGTTTTAGAAACAATGTTTTAGTGTTGTCATGGGAAAATCTAATGCTACTTCCGGTGCCGCTGCTAGCACCCCGAATGCTAAAAGGCACAGACACGGTAGTTTAGATAGCACTTCTTCACTGTCTACTGATAATTCAGGCTTTAAAGAGATCCTGGAGTCGATTGACGGTAAATTAACTAGCTTGGACGCTCGTTTAGCACTGGTGGAATTGCTACACAAGGAATTCCAAGACTTGAAAATTTCTTTGGAGTTCAGCCAGCAACAAGTAGCATCGCTCGCTAGTGAAAACCAGCAGCTGAGGGGAACGGTTAAAACGCTCACCGAAGAGGTATCACAGCTATCCGGTGATAATAGAAAAATTAAAGAATCTATACTGGAGATACAATCCCGGAGCATGCGGGAAAACATGGTCTTCTCTGGAATCTCAGAGAAAACAGATGAAGACGTCGAAACCTCGGTTCGGGCCTTCATGCAGACTCAGCTGAAGTTGACGAGTGACGTGGTTAATTCCATCACTTTTCACAGAGTTCACCGCCTCGGAGGTAAGAAAGCTGGGGACACTAGGCCGCGGCCGATTGTAGCCAGATTTGAACATTTTAAACAAAAAATACAGGTAAAAAGCCGAGGTAGGGAACTACGTGACACCAATTTCAGTATGAATGATCAATTCCCTGCAGAGATTTTAAGTAGAAGGCGCGTTCTGTTCCCGATTAGGAAACAAAATTTAAATGAAGGTAGAAGAGCTGCAATCTCGGTGGACAAACTGTACATCAATGGTCAGCTGTTCAGAGACCCAGAGATTACTCCATGGCTATATTAGTCATCATTAAGGTAAGAATGATTTTCAGTTACTATTAATAATTAATATTATTAGCTAGATATCAATATTACTTACCAGATAAATGTAATTTTTTTCAGCACAGCTCGATTGGTGGGTTACACAGACTGGTGGTACACGGTGGCATGGCAATTAATGTGGTAGGAGGGTTCTTTTTTATTTTTTCTTCTATCTGTCATCTTTTAGTGTTCAGTATGATTTCACTTTCTTTTCTTGTCTGTATTTTTCTAACTCAACATTTGTTAATACACAAGCACAAGGACTTATATACACTCGTATCTGCTTACACAAATACATGATAAAGGTATACATCACTGATTTATCGTTAAAAACAACACTTAGAATATTACTTAATGATATATAGTCAAACATCAAGGATTATGTGTTTACCTGGGTGTTTTATTATTTTCTATATCTGTGATAATGGTTGTGGTTTATCTATATTTTCACAGACACAAGTATGGGCACTTTAAGATTTGTCACATGGAATATTAATGGAGCCGGTAGCCAAGATAAAAAATATAGAATTTTTAACAAGATTAAAAGATTAAAGGCAGATGTTGTATTACTCCAAGAAATTCATAAATTAGCCTCAACTGTGGATGAGCTAAAATCTTCAGAGTTTCCTAATGTATTCTCAGCCTGTTATAATTCAAGACAAAGAGGGGTGGCAATTTTAATACATAAAAATGTTGACTTCACAGTATTAGATCAATTTATAGATCCGAACGGTAGATATATAATATTAAAGTTATCTATATTTAGACAAAATTATTGTATTGTTAGCATATATGGACCGAATGTAGACGACGCTGCTTTTTTTCATGATTTTTTTTCCAATCTATCAAATCACATGGATTCCTCACTGGTGATGGGAGGTGATCTCAACTTTGGTTTAGATGACAAGATAGACAGACTGAATGCAGCGGGAACTCAACGCAGTTGGCAATCTATAAATATAGTTAAACAGTATATGAACGATTATGGACTTTGCGATGCATGGCGTTCTTTTCACCCTGATAGCAAAGAATATTCTTTCTTTTCACATGTGCATCACTCATATTCTCGTTTAGATTATTTTATAGTAAGCAATTCATTGATGGCAAACATTTCAGACATTGAGATACACCCTATTGCTATCAGCGATCATGCACCAGTTACTGTAAATATAGATTATAAAACAACAACAACAAAAATATAAGTTGGAGATTAAATACATCACTGCTTCAAGAAGAAGAATTTTTGCAATATTTTAAAAAGAATGGGCATCGTATTTAGAGTTTAATGACTTGCCAGGAACTTCAGCATGTACACTTTGGGAGGCTGGGAAAACAGTCATGAGAGGTAAAATAATATCCTATTCAACAAATAAAAAGAAAAAAGAAAATAAACGTATTGAGGAATTAGAGAAATCCATTAAACTATTAGAAGGTCTACAAGGAGAGGAAACACAGCAAAAGCTACGCAAATTAAAATTAGAACTAAATGAATATATTGATAAGAAAAATAAATTCCTGATACAGTACAAAGACTTAGATTAGATAATTTTGAGTACGGTAATAAATCAGGTAGCTTTTTAGCTAATCAACTCAAATTATCTATATATGGTATTAAAGATAAAGATGGAAATATAATTCATGATGAGGGAAAAGTAAACAATATTTTTAAAGATTTCTATAAAACTCTATACACTCCACAAATAAATCCATCTAATAAGGATATTAATGAATTCTTGGAGAAAGTAACACTTCCAAAACTAGATATTAGTCAATCATCAAAACTAGACTCACCATTAACATCAGATGAGCTCCATGATGCAATTAAAAGCATGCCTAATAAGAAATCTCCAGGTCCTGATGGATATCCAGTAGAATTCTATAAAAAGTTCTGGGATATACTGGAACCGATATTTTATAGAGTGCTATTTGAGTCCGAAGAAAATGGTAGGCTACCAACACATATGAATTCAGCCAACATTAGTCTCTTATTAAAACCAGGCAAAGACCCAGTATTACCTACCAGTTATCGTCCAATCTCTCTTATTAATGTTGATGTTAAAATAATTTGTAAAGTCTTATCTAAAAGACTAGAGAAGATAACTCCTGTTATTATACATCCAGACCAAACCGGATTCATAAAAGGAAGACACTCAAACTCAAATACACGCAGATTATATAATATAATAGAGTATTCATATTTTAAAAATATTGAAACAGCTATTTTTTCATTAGATGCTGAAAAAGCATTTGATAGAGTTAATTGGAATTTCTTATTTGGTACCTTAAATAAATTTGGATTTGGGAATTACTTCATTAATTGGTTAAAAATATTACAGGGAACCCCCGACCTACGAACGAGTTCGGGAGTTAAGAACCGTTCGCAGGTCGATCCTGTCGTAGCTAGGGGGTGAAAATATTGTCCCGTTCATAGGTCGTTATTCTGTTCGTAGGTCGCGGAAATACCGCTAACGGTGCGCCGCGCACACATTTAACAGCATGAGACTGACATACTGGGCCATAAACATGCACAGAACTTTATTTACAAACACTTATCTAAACCATTACACCACACATTCATCCATAAACACACACAGTAACTGTACATCAGCAACTTCACATCAGAACTGCAGGAAATCAGCAGGAAATCACATCAGCAAAATGATGTCAACAATCACACATGAACACTTCTCAAAGTGCAGCTTTTAACATCAGAACAGCAGCAAATCAGGGACTCCCATCAGCAAAATGATGTCAACAATCACACATGAACACTTCTCAAAGTGCAGCTTTTAACATCAGAACAGCAGCAAATCAGGGACTCCCATCAGCAAAATGATGTCAACAATCACACATGAACACTTCTCAAAGTGCAGCTTTTAACATCAGAACAGCAGCAAATCAGCAGGAACTGACATCAGCAAAATGATGTCAACAATCACACATGAACACTTCTCAAAGTGCAGCTTTTAACATCACAACAGCAGCAAATCAGCAGGAATTTTCCACTGTCATGCGCAGTGTCACGCCCATGCTCAAAAAGCAACAGCCAAAGGCAATCCCCTCCCCCACCTCGCCGATTGCCATATGTGACGCAGTTACGCCGTAGCTCGATTATATACTTGTAATGGGGCTCGTTCGTAGGTCGTGCATCCAGTCTGCCGTAGCTCGATTATATATTTTAACTTGGTTCGTTCGTAGCTCACGAACTTTTTGCCGTATGTCGATGGCATTCTTCAACTTTGGCTCGTTCGTAGGTCCCGTGGTTCGCAGGTCCGTGGAGTCGTAGGTCGGGGGTTCCCTGTATATAGTTCACCAACAGCGTGCGTCAGGACAAATAATCAATTATCTTCAAGCTTCTGTTTACAGAGGGGAACCAGGCAAGGTTGCCCACTTTCACCAGCATTATTTGCTATTTTTATTGAACCTTTAGCAGCAGCAATAAGGCAAAGTGCTGATATTAAAGGCATAAAGGGTAGAAACATAGAACATAAAATTAGTCTTTATGCTGACGATGTTTTGCTTTTTCTTGAGAACTCAGGAAACTCAATATCTAATGTTATCAAATTAATAAACTCGTTTTCAAAAGTTTCTGATTATTCTATAAACTGGACAAAGTCTACAGTTCTTCCAATAAATTGCGTGTTTAATAATTCTCTTAATGAAAAACTACAATCAGGTAACATTAAATATTTAGGTGTTAATATCTCTCCTAAATTGGAAGATTTAATAAAATTAAATCATATCCCACTATTAAAGAAAATTGAAGACGATCTTACTAGATGGAGATCTCTACCCATATCACTTATGGGAAGAGTTGCCTCAGTAAAAATGATGGTGCTGCCGAGAATAAATTATTTATTCTCAATGATTCCAAATAAACCTTCAACTGAATGGTTTAAGTCACTAGACTCTTCTATATCTAAATTCCTTTGGAAAAATAAAACTCCACGTATTAGTTTAAAAACATTACAGAAATCTAAAGATACCGGAGGATTAGAACTTCCAAACTTTTATTACTACTATTTAGCCAACAGGTTAAAATATATATCAAAGTGGTTAAAACCGAATGCACTAGATGAAACTTGGATAGATATAGAACAAACTTTATGTAATAATATTAGGATTTCAGATCTACCATTTATCAGTACAGTTTTAAAAAGACATGTCTGCTTTAAGAGCATCAATATTAGCTCATCTCTGATAGCATGGTGGGAGTATCGGAAAATGACAAAGTCTTCACTTCTCCCATGTAGATATAGTAATATAGGAAGGGGTCAGTTTACTGACTTACCTATATTTTAGATGTATAAATTGGCAGGGTTTAGACTGACACAAAAATACATCATTCATTAAACGAGTTCTCTCTTTTTCAGCTTAATACCAATAATTCTATACCTTGACCAGATGTAATTCACAGGAAACGTTAAACTTATGTTGGCACAGCAGGACTGGACCATTTATTTAACATAATTGTAAATTACATCACACATTTGTACATGATTGGTTGATTATTTTTCCTATAATTAACTTCAGCACAGATGAAATATAGGAACAACAGAACAAGTGAAGGATGATATTTTACTCATTTCTGCAGGTACATTAACTTAGTTTCTGGCTTAGGAAGATAAAGGTTTAGGAGGAAGGAAATGGAGGAAAAGAAGTTAAGAGTCAGGGAGTTATCTTGATGTGTTTTAACCAGAAACATGGCAGCTCTCCGGCCGATCTCGGCTACACGTTGGTACCCTTGGCAAAGCATTTGACGACTTGTTACCTCGTGAAGATGGTCAGTCTCCCTCGGTCCAGTTTGGTCAGTTCGTTTACCGTTCTCAGCGTCTCCAGACGTGCGCCTTGACTCGAACCGAAAGTAACGGCAGCTCCTGGTGTTGTTTTCAAGATAAGACGTTCCTTAAAGGAATGTCAATAAAAGAGAGCTTTTTCAGCTGTTGAAGATGACTTATAACTTGGCATGTTATAAGTCTTTAACTGAATGACGTGGTCATTGGCGTGTTGACCAGACGATCATCAGTTCTTTGGAGAAGACCATGGTTTGAGGCTTACTCCCGCAGACTCAGTCAGTTCCAGCAACAGCTTAGAACTTTAAGGAAGGATCTGTGATCAGTGACTTGTTCTTTCCCCATTGGTCCAAACGAACCAGTGGATGAAGGTCACTCAGATATCAGTTTTTTAGAACAGAGAAGTTGTTTAGAATGAAGAGAGAGAAACAGATTGACTGGAGCCAGCTTCATAAAACAACTGATTAAAACTGCATTCTAACTTCTAACAAACTGAGGAGTTCAGTCTGACATATTAATTCACTTTCACCATTTGATTCATCATATGAAGAAGCGACCATCATTTTGAAATAACATTGGATTTCCAACTTGAATTAAACAGTTTGAATTAAACAGTCTTTGACTTAACAAACATTGAATTCAATAATGCTTATACAAGTAACACAAGGTTATTCATTAACACAAAATAGAGGAATAAGAGAGTCTCTTATGACTTATTGTGTTTTGATTCAAAATAATGTAATAAAATAGTGTTAATGTCTTTTTTCTGAGAGTATCAGTGAAAAGGTGTCACTGGGACATATCAAAGAGACAAAGGTGTATCAAAGACCACCGTCTGTATCACTACATAGACATACACCTCTCTGAAACACATATTTGAGGGCATAGACTTTATTCCATTTAATAAATTAATAATACAATATGACATTGATAATAAATATTTCCTACAATACCAACAAATTAAGTCAATTGTAAAAAAGAAATTTAAGCTTAATAAAACATTGTTGGAAACACCAACATGTGTGTTAGAGTTTATTAATTTTCAACCACCCAAATTATTATCTAAAATATACAAAAAATTATCTAGAATCGATGACTCGATAGCACTACCTGTTGAAAAATGGGAGTCAGATTTATCAATCAACTTTGAACAAAAAATTTGGTCTCAAGTATGTTCAAATACTTTTAAATTGACTAGAATCTCCAATTTACAATTAATACAATATAAGGTTCTCTATAGAGTACATTATACAGGTCAGCGGATGTTTAAGATGGGCTTTACACCATCTAACAACTGCTCACAGTGCATAAGTAATATACCTGATGATTATATTCACGCACTCTGGTTCTGTCCACCCGTTCAGAGGTTCTGGGTACAGGTATGTGAAGACTTGTCTAAATGTTTGAAATTTAATATCCCACTCTCTCCATCTGTTTGCTTATTGGGTATCTTTGAAGATGTTATACTAGAAAAAAATACATCCTATATGCTTTTCACTGCCTTATGCATCGCAAAGAAAACCATACTCGTAAATTGGAAAAATAAAAATAATCTTAGCATTAATCAGTATAAAAATCTTCTGTTAGATCATATTAGTCTTGAAACAGCATCTGCCGACACATCGGATCAATCTATTTGGCATTCTTTGATCGGCTCCGTTACGTAGTGAGGGTGGGGGGTCTGGGATCTGGCCTTGTGGGGCATTGGGGCTGGTGGGGGGGGGTTGGGGTTTGGGGCGCCGGGGGGTTGGGGCTGCTTGGGCGGGGAGGACCCTGTCTTCGACCTGGGGAGGACCGGGGGGGTTCTGGGGGATGTCTGCTAGGGGCGGCATGCGGGCCCACGGGTGGTCGGTGGCGGCGGTCATGGGTCGCCGGTCGGTGACCCGGCTGTGCTGGGGTGGTTTCGGGGCGGGTGCCGGGGGCTTGGGACTCTGGGGGCGTGTCGTCCCCGGGCTTGGGCCTGGTGGGGATCGGGGGTCTTGGGCTCTGGCGGGCGGGTCGCCGGGTTATGGGCTGGCTGGCGCTCTGGTGCCCGGCTCTGGCCGGGGGCCCTCGGCTCGCTGGTGGGTTGGGGGTTCATGTGCTGGGGGGTTGGGTGTCTGGGGGCGTGACTGGTGGCCAATGGGAGGGGGCGGGCAAACCCAGCCTGGGTGTCTAATGTGTTATGTGTTCTGAAAGTTATTAATATGAAGGGTGGGTGTAGTATTTCTTCTGGGGTGGGGACTAAGTGGATGTCCTTGATGATGGTCTTGGACTATGCTTGGCCGGTGAGCGGGCCCTGGTTGGGGCCTGTTCTCAGTGCTTCCTGGCTCTGTCGGCGGTTGGGCGGGCGCTCTTGGTAGTGTCGTCCTTGTGGGATTTTGTGTCTTCTTGGACGGCGGGCTGACTGCGGTTCGCAGGGGTCGTGGCGGCCCTGGTGGGTGTGGGCTGTTGGTTCTGCTTTGGCGGCCCTCGGGGCCGTGTCCCTCTCTGGTCTTGGCTCAATGGCCTGGCGGTCGGAGAGGTGTTTCCTTTACCTCGCTCCTTGGGTGGACCTTGGCGAACTGGGGGGGGGGTACGCAGGGTCAGCGGGGGAGCTGACTCGCTGTGGGAGCATTGTTCCTGCAGATATTTTCTCCCCATCCCTCACCACGCACCTCCGCCCTCTTCATCTTAAATTAATACATGTAGGGAATTTGAGTCTCGGGTGTGCTGCAATGGTTCTACATCTCTGTTGTTCAGAACACCTGGGACTCAATTTTATATACACTTTAGACATTCATTCATAAACATCCTCATAAAAGTCACATATAGGGAATGGAGTGAGCACTATGGTTATGGGTGGCGGGATGACATCACTCTCGCCCCCATGCCTATGCTCACTCAACATTATGCATTTAGACAATACATAGTTCCCAGACACGCCCCCAGTATTGCGCAAACCGGTTCCCGCACCACATCTAAAGGCAGAGAAGGCAAGATGGCGAACAGCCAGAGCAAATTATACAGACAAAAACACGAGCTACCACAGCTTCACCAAGGAACAAGAGCAAAATGGCAGTGGTCGAGTTAAATGAGTTTGAGAAAGAAATCATGGCAGACGAATCAGACAACTTGTCACAAAGTAGTTACTCCGATATCATTAATTATTTAATTACTACAAAGAGCGCACACCGGCTTCACAGCACAGGGCTTCACAGCACAGAGCTTCACAGCTTTAAATCCAAAAAAGATGTGTAAACTGTCTCAATCAGATCTAACCAGCTAAAAAAAGGTTTAACTAAAATAACACACAGCCAGCACAAACAGTCCAGGCTGAACACGGACCAGAACCAGCACTTGAGTGTTACCGTGTTGGAAGTTAGCATGTTGTTTTTTTTTTTGTTTTTTTTCCCAAGTTTATTTTGATTTTTAAACGGTACAATTCAATACAAAACAGTATATTCAAAGACGTCATATTTGGCGTACCACAGATTCCTAACATAGCAGGGCCTGAACATACCCAACAGAGCACATCCGCACACGAAACTAAAAATAAATAAGTAAATAAAGATATAAAAAATAAAATAAAATAAAAAAATAAAATAAAAAAAATAAAATTAAAAAATAAAAAATAAAAGGGTGGGGGGGGGGGATTCAGGCGCCGGGGAGTTCCCCCATCGTTGGAACAGTCAAGTCAATTCCAAGGAGCAAGAGCAGGACAGGAAGGAGAAGGAAAGAGGAGTTACACAGCAATAAAAAAAGAAAACAAGAGTAAACACCAGCTGCAAGTAAATCACCTATTCAGTCTGGAATATTAGGGAAATCCATATTTTTAAGGGTTCTTAAAAGAGGGCTCCACAATCCTAAGAATTTAGCAGAAGAGCTTTTTAGAGTAAAACGAATTTTTTCAAGCTTAATGAAGTACAGTACGTCTCGGAGCCAATGGGTATACGAGGGAGGTTGGGATGATTTCCATTTTGTGATAATCACTCTTCGTGCCAAAAAGGTCAAAAAGGCCAGGGAGGATTTCTGGGAGGTGGAAAGGGTGGACTGTGTAGGAGCAATTCCAAATAAGGCAGTTAGGGGGTCAGGTTCCAACTGCCTGTCGAAGATGTCCGATAGGATAGTAAAGACTTTGGACCAATATTGATAAAGCTGAGGACACGACCAGATAGTATGAATTAGGTTAGCTGGGGAATGTTGGCACCTATCACATGTAGGAGAGACATTGCTATAAAACTTGGCCAAACGCGCCTTAGTATAATAGATACGGTGTATAAGTTTGCATTGAATCAAGCTATGCCTAGCACAAATAGAGGACCCGTGCACAGATGATAAAATCTGTGCCCATAGATCCTCTGAAAAGGTCAGTCCAAGGTCCTCCTCCCAAAGTAGTTTGATTGAATTTAAAGTTTGTGGACGTAGGCCCATAATTTGGTTGTAGGTGAAAGATATAGCTCCCTTCAATTTGACCTGGGGTATTAGAAACATATCTAAGGGTGTGTCCAAGGGAAGATTGGGGAAGTTTGGATATGTGGAGCTGATAAAGCTACGCACTTGTAAATACCTAAAGAAGTGTTGGCGAGGGATGTCAAACTTCTCGACGATTTGTTGGAACGAGGCGAAGGTGTCATTGATATACATATCATGAAAGGTTGAGATTCCCTTTCTCTGCCATGTCAAGAAAGCATTGTCTGATAGAGACGGTGGAAAAGTGTGATTTGAAGCTATAGGGGCATGTATAGATATGGATTGTAAGCCAAAGTGTCGTCTGAATTGCTTCCACAGCCTCAAAGACCCCTCCACCAATTTGCTGGAAGTGTAGGGTTTGGTCGAGGATTGCAACGGTGAATATAGCAGAGCTGCCAGAGATGTAGGCCTCACCGACTTGGCTTCCATAGTGACCCAAGCTGGGGAAGAGGGGTTGTCTGCCTCAAGCCAATATCTGAAAAGACCAATGTTTGAGGCCCAGTAATAAAATCTAAAGTTTGGGAGTGCCATCCCACCAAGCTTCCTGGGCCTTTGAAGAAGTTGAGTGCGTATGCGAGGAGCTTTCCCATTCCACAGGAATCTGGTGATTATGCTGTCTAGTTTGTTAAAAAAGGATTGTGGAAGAAAAATAGGGATACGTTGAAATAGGTAGGAGAAGCGCGGTAAAATGTTCATTTTAATCGTATTTACCCTGGCCACCAACGAAAGACCCAGCACCGACCAGCGGTCGAAGTCCTCCTTAATATGTGTTAATAAAGGGGAGAAGTTGGCTTTAAAGAGGTCCCTGTGTTTGAATGGAACTTTAATTCCTAGATAAGTAAATTCGTGATCTACAACCTTAAAGGGTAATGTGTGTAGTGGGTAATTCTTAGCCAATGCATTAATTGGAAATAGTTCGCTCTTATTAAGGTTTAGTTTATACCCTGACAACTGCCCAAATTTATCAAGTGTAGCAAGTGCTGCCGGAATGGAGACATCCAGATTGGAGATGTATAAAAGGAGATCATCTGCGTATAAAGATATCTTAGTTTCAATGCCGTTCCTACCCACACCTACAATGTTCATGTTGCCTCTAAGTGCTATTGCCAGGGGTTCAATTGCCAAGGCAAAAAGTAACGGGCTCAAAGGGCAGCCCTGTCGTGTAGAGCGATTGAGAGGAAAGTAACCGGAATGATTGTTGTTTGTTCTAATGGATGCACACGGGTCAGAATATAACAGCTTAATCCAGGCCAAAAAGTTCTCCCCAAAACCGAATTTCTTAATTGCGTAGAATAAGTATGACCATTCGACTCTATCGAAGGCCTTCTCAGCATCTAAAGAGATTACAACTTCCTGAGTATTATCAGAAGGAGGACTATAGATCACATTAAAAAGCTGCCTTACATTAGAGAAGGAATTCCTATTCCGTACAAAACCGGTCTGGTCCATCCCAACCACACCGGGAAGTACAGTTTCCAGTCTCAGCGCCAATGTCTTTGCCAAAATTTTAAAATCTACATTAAGTAAACTTATCGGACGATAAGAGGAGCAGAGTAAGGGATCCTTGCCTTTTTTTTCCAATAAGGTGATAACTGCCTGATTGAGAGTCTGAGGGAGATGCCCAGAGGCTATAGACTCGTTGTATACTTCCAAGAGCAGAGAGGAAATCTTGTCCCAAAATGTTTTGTAAAATTCACAGGGAAAGCCATCCGGGCCAGGGCATTTCCCCCCTTGCAGAGCCATGACTGCTTTTGAAAGTTCGGAAACCACAATGGGCCTCTCAAGGTTGTCAGCCACATCCCGACCAATGACAGGTATCTCCAAGGCGTCAAAGAACTCATCATAGTCAGCTATAGAAGGGGAACATTCTGAAGAATATAATATCTTGTAAAAATCTTTAAAAGCCATGTTAACTTCTGTTGGGTTCGTTGTGACTCCTTGATCCGTTTGAATTTGAGAAATGAGGCGTGAATCTGACCGACGGCGAATCTGATGAGCAAGGAGTTTGCCAGCTTTATCCCCATGTTCGTAAAATTGGGCACCGGACTTAAGTAACATCTCGGTAGTGTGTTGAGTCATAAGTACATCAAACTCCGCTTGTATCATAAGTCGGTCCCTGTACAAAACAGGGGAGGGGGATATTGCATATAAATCATCGATTTGGGATATTTGGTGTGTTAGCACTTCAATTTTCTCTTTTCGTAGTTTATTTTCGTGTTTGGCGTAGGAAATAATTTCTCCTCTAATAAAGGCTTTGAGTGTCTCCCAGAGCAAAGAAGCGGATATCTCGGGACTCCTGTTAGTTTCTAAAAAGAAATCTATTTGTTTTGCCACAAAGGATATAAACCTGTCATCAGCTAATAAACGGGTGTTGAGCCTCCACGGTGCTCGTTCAACCGGATGAGAACCAAATCTGATACTTATAGTAACCGGGGCATGATCTGATAAAACGATGGCATCGTATCTGCATCCAGTGAGACAGGACAGCAGTCTGTCATCAACCAGGAACAGGTCAATACGCGTAAAGGTGTGATGGACAGGGGAGAAGAAGGAGAAAACTTTTTGAGCGGGGTGCAGGAACCGCCAGGCGTCATGTACTTTAAACTCTGACATAAAGGAGTTAATAACCTTAGAAGAGCGCGAGGGTGTGACTGTATTAGTGGATGAACGGTCCAGTTGGGGATTAAGCCAGCAGTTGAAGTCGCCTCCCAGTATAAGTCTATAAGAGGACATATCGGGAAGTAGTTGAAAGATGTGTTTAAAAAAATTTTCATTGTCACAATTGGGGGCATAAATATTGACCAAAGCTACCGGAGTGTTGTGGATGGTGCCCGTGATGATGACATATCTGCCACAGGGGTCGGAAATAGTTTGAGAGTGTACATAAGGGATTGATTTATTTATAAGAATGGCTACTCCTCTAGATTTAGTGTTGAAGGAGGAATGGAATACCTGGCCAGACCAGCTACGTTTAATTTTCAGGTGATCTCTATTCCTAAGGTGCGTCTCCTGTAGGAATGCTATGTGTGTCCCCAAACGTCGCACATGATGTAACACCTTACTGCGCTTCTGAGGATTATTGAGCCCCCTGCAATTAAAGCTAGTAAAACAAATCTCTTGTCCTACCGTTGCAGCAGAAGTTGAATGAGACTCAGCCATAGGTCAGCACGGAGCAGGAAGAAGAGAGGAAAAGACAGGACTGCCTTCGGACGCCTGAAAAGGGGAGGGAGAGGAAAAAAAAAAAAAAAAAAAAAAAAAATTAAACAATGTACCCATCCATACAAACCAAAGATCCCCCCAACCCAGCCCCATCGCCAAGGCATCCCCCCACTCGGGATATACGAGGCCCCACCACCCACAGCCCACCCATTCCCACCCCCCTCGCAGAGGCATCCCCCCAAACGGGATGCGCGAGAACCCACAAAAAACATCAAAAGAGAAACTACCAGCACACAGTCCAGTAAGGACTGAAAGGAGGAGTAGCGAGAGCAGTGTTAGCCACCAACGCCCTCTCCTGGAACATAATGTAGATAACAGTGTGTAAAATTCAAAAGCACCCCAAGACCTGGGGAAACCTGACAACTTTTGGAGTCATAAAACCAAAGTCCTGTTTAATATGCCCTGAGAAAAAACTAAAATACAAGCAGACCCATAAAAGTCTGCTAGAATAATATCAAAAACATAAGTAAGAGAGAATTAGCAGATTAACTATCTGTTAATGAAAAAATTAAGGAGGAAGAAGAAAAAAAATAAAAATAAAAATACAATGAAGTAATTAATGAATAAAATAAACCATTGGGAAACCTGACAAATTTTTGGAGTCATAAAACCAGAGTCCTATTTTATATGTCATGAGAAGAAACTAAAATACAAGCAGGCCCATAAAAATCCGCTAGAATAATATCAACAACATAAGTAAGAAATAGCAACTAAACTGTCTGTTTATGAGAAGAAAAGAAAATTAAGAAAAAAGTAAGTAATAATAGTAATAATAACAATAATAATAATAATAATTAAACATAAATAATAATAATAATAATAAATGATATTAAGAAAAGAAAAGAAAAGCTGGGGAAACCTGACAAATTTGGAGTCGTAAAAAGAGACCTAAGTTAGAGATGGCAAATTAACTGTCTGTTTGTGAGAAATAAAAATAAAAAATTAAGCATAAATAGAAGAAATATAAATTTTAAAAAAGGAGGAATGATAAGTGTCTGAGATGGAAAGCACTTTAGACTGTAATTTCAACGTCCAGAGTCGTGTACTGTAAACAGTAACATAATGTGTGTATATATATATATATATATATGTATATATATATATATATGTGTATGTATATGTATATATATATATGTATATGTATATATATATATATGTATATATATATATTTTTTTTTTTCTCTCTCTTTTGTTTTCTATTGTTTATTGTTTGATTGTTTATTGTTTAAGGAAATTCTACCATTGCTGTTCATTGTTCTTTAGTTTTAGCAGGTCGCTTTCGTAAATGAGCCCATGAGGTTCAAAAGATTTACCTGACTAAATAAAGGTTGAATGAATGAATGAAAAATAATCTATCATGCTTATCTTCGGCACTGGGCCCTGAGAACTCAAGTCACAAGAGTCACAATGTGATCGGATAATCACACCATAGCTATACGTCCGGAGTTACACCATGGCTGGGTCGACCACATTTTTAAGGTTCTTTTTGACAAAGTCTGCAGCCAACACTGGATCCTCGAATTTGTGAACCTGGCCACCTGGGAGTGTAATTTGCAGTATAGCAGGATAGAGAAGACCAAATTTGACTCCAGGGCAGGAGTGCAGCTCCTTCTTCACCGCCATGAACGTCGAGCGCTTTTTAGCCACCGCGGGCGGGTAGTCCGGGAAGATGAAAACACGTTTCCCCTCAAAGAGCAAAGGCGACGACTCCCGGGCCCTTCGCAGAATCTCATTTCGCTCCTGGTACAGGGCAATTCGAACTATGAGCGGGCGCGGTAGGCCCCCCTCCGCCCTCCCGGTCCGCATGGCGCGCTGGGCCCGGTCGACAGCGGGTTCGGCCTCCAGGCCGAGCAGGTCCCGAAGCAGCGTCGACACAAACTTCGTAGGATGTTGGCTCTCGGAGCCCTCCGGAACCCCCACGAGGCGAATGTTATTTATTCTGAAACGACCCTCCCAGTCCTCACATTTTTTAGACAGCGTGTTCACCGTTGTATTTAGCGAGGTGATACGGGTCTCAATGGCGGTTAGCTTCCCGTCATGCTCATTAGCTGCCCGCTCCAAGTTAGCGATATTAGCTTCAGCCGAGGCCAGCTTAGTCCCAAACTCCGTCATAACAGCCGCAACCTCCTTCTTAATCATAGCCGAAATCATAATCTCAAACCTGTCGATGAGTTCATTGCGTAGGTTGTCGACCATTTCCTGAATCTTGGCTAGCAGCGTGCTATCACTAGCATCAGGCCCCACCGCAGCCACGGGCCCGGCTCCGCCACGAGTCGTTTTGTCGTGTTTCCCCATGTATATCTCCGGCAATCACACTTTGGGCATCGGGTATGCGTATTCCTTCAATAAAAGTTCAGTTTACTCCAGAGGAAGGATATTAGGAGGTGCAAAAGAATATATTACACATATGTTCCGGAGGAGCCGAAGCAACGCACGTCTTACGCCATTAGCGCTCCACAGCGCCCCCCGAAGTTAGCATGTTGTTAGCACTGGAGCGGAGGGTCCCTCGAGCTCAGGTCGGACGGCGTGGATCCGTCACGGCCGCGGGGGCACGTCCCATGGGACCGACGCGTCGCCCGCACGACTTGGCTCCCGTCCTCCTTCTCCCACTGGGACGGTCTCCCCGCCGGTCCCGGTGGACCCGTTGTCGCGTTAGCGAGATGCTAAGCTAGCCACAGCATGCAAGACGGTGTCGCTAAATAATGAAAAAAAAAAAAAACAGCTCTAACACACAGACAGTTGTACTCTAACATTGTTTCACAAAATGATTTATGTAGAATATTTTGTTTACCGGCCAAAAGCACGACGTCTTCTGAGCAGATCCAAGCAGAGATGGGGCGGTTGTGAGTTTCTCCGATGAGATAAATCCTTCACGTTTACTTTTTTTTGGATTAAGTGAAACCTGCGCGTTGCCCAAACGTCTACCCGACTGGAACACCCACTGACCCAACACGAAGTAACCATTGCAATTAATTAGAAATTAACAACAAAAAAAACGTGAAAAATGAACATCCATTAGACGGCGCTGTCCCCTGCACTGCCTTTCGAAATGAGGGTCCACCCAGAAGTTAGACGGATGTGATGTCACATGGGAACTATGTACAGTATAAGGGCCTGGGTTAGAGTTGGAGTGGAGGGGAAACTGGTACAATGCCAGCCTTTGCTCCTTCTCTTTCCCTTTTAATTACACTTAGAACAACACTCACCAACAGTACATTTGGGGACGGGGGTGTGTGTGTTGGGGTCTTGATTTGTTAATTTCAATTTTATTTATTTATGTATTTATTTATATATATATATATATTTATTTATATTTATTATTTATTATATATATATATATATTATATATTATTTATTTATTTTTCTCTTACCCCCCTGGTTGCCTGGCGGACATTCTGGGGGTGGGCCGTCAGGGGTTGTGCTGGGGTGTGGGGGGGTTCGGGGCCTGCGGGTTCGCCGTGGGCGGGGCTGGCAGTGCGCTCCCCCTGGGGCTGCTTGGACTCGGGTGTCCTGTCCTGTCGGCAGGGCGCGGGGTGGGCCGGATCTTGGATGTCTGCTACTCTCCACCCCAGAATGAATGGGCCTACCTCCTGGGTTTGGATGTGGGCTGCCCCATGTAGGGAGCAGGTACATGTCTTGGACCTAGGGGTATAGAGTGTGCATCAGGATAATAATAATAATAATAATAATAATGAATTCAATTTATAACGCGCTTTTCATTAGTGAAAATCTCAAAGCGCTACACACATTGAATGCTACACACATTCATACACCGGTAGCGGCAGACTACCATGCAAGGTGCTTTCCAGTCCTACCGGGAGCAACTCGGGGTTAAGTGTCTTGCCCAAGGACACAACGACACATGGTGTGGGGAACCGGGATTCGAACCGCCAACCTTCCGATCTGGGGACGACTGCCATTACCACTACACCACGGCCGCCCCATTATGAATGGAACGTGTCGTTATTGTTTGTCTTTCTGTGACTGAGGGTGAGGATGAGGGTGGGTCTGAATGAGTGTGTCTGTGTATGAATGTTTAAGTGTCAGGCTGGGTCTTGGACTGCCCCTCTCTGATACTTCTGATGCCTCCTACCCACCGCACAACTGCAAACGCGCCTGCCGCCCCCTTTTTGCCGCTGGTCACGGTCCCACTGGCCACTGAACACCGTCTGATGACGTACACTAGGGGGTAGCAGAGGGAGGGGTCTCTGGCTTGTTTTCCGGGTTCAGTTGTTGTTTTAACTGCACCTCCGACGGTCTTCGATGAGATTAAAACTTTTTTTTATGTTTGGGGTGATCTACACTGGAGAGTACAGCAGCCTGTCAGCAGCAACTGTAAAAATGCCACGTTTCTTACCGGAGTTTGGTTCCAATTCCTGGAGGCTGGATCCGGTGAGTTTAAAAAGTCCGAAAAAAGTCCCGTTGTGGTTGTGTAATCAGATAGCGAGGCTCTCCCGACTGTTTGCCGGATGCGTCGAGCCGCCAGAGATCAACATTTGGGACGTCTGCGGCTCGACGGCGACGCGCGCGTGCGTGTGCAGGCTGCCGTCGCGCCGCTTCGATCAGTTGAATCTCGCCGCTTCCTTGTTCCCCGTGACTCCACGCGTCTCCTCCATAGACTTTGAATGTAAACCGGTGTTATCCGGCCGCTTCGGCCGCCCGACGCCGGGGGCGGTGGGTAGGAGGCATTACCGGAGTTTGGTTCCAATTCCTGGAGGCTGGATCCGGTGAGTTTAAAAAGTCCGAAAAAAGTCCCGTTGTGGTTGTGTAATCAGATAGCGAGGCTCTCCCGACTGTTTGCCGGATGCGTCGAGCCGCCAGAGATCAACATTTGGGACGTCTGCGGCTCGACGGCGACGCGCGCGTGCGTGTGCAGGCTGCCGTCGCGCCGCTTCGATCAGTTGAATCTCGCCGCTTCCTTGTTCCCCGTGACTCCACGCGTCTCCTCCATAGACTTTGAATGTAAACCGGTGTTATCCGGCCGCTTCGGCCGCCCGACGCCGGGGGCGGTGGGTAGGAGGCATGAGGCTACTAAGTGTCGCGCTCCTGCCACGTGGCCCCCCTGGTGGGTGTTCCTTTGCCTGCGGGCATGCTTGTGGCCCTCACTAACTGGGGTTGGGCGCTTGGGCGTTTGTCGGCTCGGCCTGGTGGCTGCCTGGTGGGGCTCGTGCCCTCTGGTCCGGTCGGGTCTGGGCCTGAGGGGTGGGCGTCCCCGGTGCCCGGGCCTCGGTGACCGGCCCTGGGGCTACGTCGGTGCAGCGGGCTCCGGCGGGGGCCTGTGAATTTGTCGCGGGCGACCCCGGGGGGTCATTGTATGTGGTCGCTGGTGGGGTTCGTCCGGTTCTTCCCCTTGGTAGGATCTGGGGAGTGGGCTAGTGGCTCGTCCTGTTCGGGTGGTCCTGGGGACTCTGGGCTCGGGGTCCTTCCTGGGGTCTTGGGCTTTGATCGCCCCTTCGTCTGCCTCGGGCTTTGGGGGGACGGATCTCTGATGCTTCACAGTCGCTACTAAATGTTCTATTGGAGGAACCTTATTCACTTATGCATGCTCACAACCACACACAAATGGATGCAGGGATGTATATATAGATATATGCAGATATGTAGATGGGTATATGAATGAATATAAAAGTATATGTATGTATACTATATATATATTTGTAGGTATGGGTATGTGTATTTATAGAATTCTACTGCAAGCTCATGAATATTATTAGTCTTTATGCATGTATGTTCCATTGTTGTGTTCTGTCATGTGCTTTGCAGGATTGTGGACGGAGGTTGGGTGTGTTTGCCTTGTGCTCTTTTGGTTGATAATTGTTGATTTGTTGTCTTACTTTCTCTTTTCTTTCTTTCTCTCTTATAAAAAATAATAATAATATTGGAGTGAGAGGATGGCTATAAGGTGTGAAGGGAGGCCATCTATAAATGGGGAAAAAAAAAAAACGTTTTGTTTTAGAAACAATGTGAAAATATTCCAGATGATTCCAGCAGAATGAATCAGAAGGATGCTCGGAGCTGGAGCAGCAGACTAAAAATACACGCAGTCGCCGTGAAATCGGGCTGGAAACATTTTTAGCGTGTGAATGTGAACATGAGAGCTTAGCGTGTTAGCGTGTTAGCTCCTCACAGCAAACTAAATATAACAAGACGAGCGATCCGACCAAAACAAAGAAGAAATGTCCTCACGTCCACAGAGGACGGAGTTTCTAGTAATTTATCTTCGCTGGCGCTGAAATGTCCCAAATCTAAAGGAAGACATGACCCGAGTGAAAAAAGATGCTTTATTGTTGTTGTTGTTTACTGCAGCTGTGTTGTTTCAGACAGCTGTCTCAGAAATCTGAGACATGAGATGTTAAAACGTAAAAACACCCAAAATAAAATAAAATCAGATGACGTGCAAAATGAGCTTAAAGACGTCCGGAGGACACAGACGGAGGACAGGCTGGACACGTGAGACAAAACGGTTAACATTCTGCTCAAATCCAGCTGAGCTGAATGACAGCTAAAATCAGCTGAAGAAGCTGACTCGTCAAAGCTGAAACCATCAGAGCAACAGCTAAAAGCTGAAATTACCTAAACAAAAGCAAAAATGAGGCAAACAGTAGCTAAAAGGTAAAACCCATAAAACAGCAGCTAAAAATTAAAGAAAAAGCAATAAACATTCTTGTTGTATCTCGGTGCAATTATAATAAAGCTTATTCTGATTCTGAAATAAAAGCTAAAATTACCTAAACAAAAGCTAAAATAAGGAAAACAGTAGCTAACAATTAAACCCACAGAATAGTAGCAAAAAATTATATTTACTTGTCATTTTATATGTTTTAATATGATAATCTACTGTTGTCTTCACCTCTGTGTTATTAGCTCAATCAGGTCTCTCTTGTAAATGAGTCCTCGAGGCTCAGTGAGACTAACCTGTAGAAATAAAGGTTGAATGAATGAATGTAAAAAAAATGAAAGAAAACACAAGAAATAAAAGCTAAAATTTGCTAAGCAAATCTAAAAGCTAAAGTTAGCAAAAACTAAAGTATCACTTGGTAAAAATATAAAACTAAAAGATAAACTGAGCACAACAGTAGCTGAACCAGATCTCTAGGAGCCAAGATGGTATAGTGGTTAGGGCGTTTGACTTGGGACCCGAAGGACGCGGGTTCGCGTCCCGGCCACTACACACCTTGGGGTGTCTATGAGTGCACACCTATTTCTCCAGCTCCCCGAGCGCCCTCTGGCTGCTCACTGCACCACCTGGGGTGGTTGGGTTAAATGCAGAGACGAATTTCGTCTGTGTATGGGAAACATACACAGATGACAGACAAACACATTATTAAATGAGTCCTCGAGGCTCAATGGGATTAACCTGTCTAAATAAAGGTTGAATGAAAAAAATGATAAAACTTGTAGAATTGTGGCTAAAAGCTATAACTAGCAAACAGCAGCTAAATGCAAAAAATAACAGAACAGTATCTAAATGATGAACCTAGTAAAAAAATCAGCTTAATGTTAAAATTAGCTAAAATAGATGAAAGGTAGAACCAACAGAACATCAGAAATAAACAAGTAACGGTACAAATGAGCAAAATAAAAGCTAAAGTGAGTAAAACAGTTGCTTAAAGATAAAACTAGAACAATAGTAGCTAAAATATAAAACAAGAACAACAGTAGCTAAAAGATAAATGTAGAACAACAGTAGCTAAAAGATACAACAGTAGTTAAAATATAAAACAAGAACAATAGTAGCTAAAAGATAAAACTATAACAACGGTAGCTAAAAGATAAAAGTAGAACAACAGTAGCTAAAAGATAAAAGTAGAACAACAGTAGCTAAAAGATAAAACTAGAACAACAGTAGCTAAAAGACAAAACTACAACAATACATGTAGTAGCTAAAATATAAAACAAAAACAACAGTAGCTAAAAGATAAAACTAGAACAACAGTAGCTAAAATATAAAACAAGAACAACAGTAGCTAAAAGACAAAAGTAGAACAGTAGCTAAAAGATAAAAGTAGAACAACAGTAGCTAAAAGATAAAAGTAGAACAACAGTAGCTAAAAGATAAAACAAGAACAACAGTAGCTAAAAGATAAAACAAGAACAACAGTAGTTAAAAGATAAAACAAGAACAACAGTAGCTAAAAGATAAAAGTAGAACAACAGTAGCTAAAAGATAAAACTAGAACAACAGTAGCTAAAAGATAAAACTAGAACAACAGTAGCTAAAAGACAAAACTACAACAATACATGTAGTAGCTAAAATATAAAACAAAAACAACAGTAGCTAAAAGATAAAACTAGAACAACAGTAGCTAAAATATAAAACAAGAACAACAGTAGCTAAAATACAAAAGTAGAACAGTAGCTAAAAGATAAAAGTAGAACAACAGTAGCTAAAAGATAAAAGTAGAACAACAGTAGCTAAAAGATAAAACAAGAACAACAGTAGCTAAAAGATTAAACAAGAA
Organism: Garcialebias charrua; assembly: GCA_038048925.1. NCBI lineage: Eukaryota > Metazoa > Chordata > Actinopteri > Cyprinodontiformes > Rivulidae > Garcialebias > Garcialebias charrua. Next base: position 11,349 of record JBBPBX010023346.1, on the reverse strand, counting down.
CAACAGTAGTTAAAAGATAAAACAAGAACAACAGTAGCTAAAGGATAAAACAAGAACAACAGTAGCTAAAAGATAAAATAAGAACAACAGTAGTTAAAAGACAAAAGTAGAACAACAGTAGCTAAAAGATAAAACAAGAACAACAGTAGCTAAAAGATAAAACTAGAACAACAGTAGCTAAAAGATAAAACTAGAACAACAGTAGCTAAAATACAAAAGTAGAACAGTAGCTAAAATATAAAACAAGAACAACAGTAGCTAAAAGACAAAAGTAGAACAGTAGCTAAAAGATAAAAGTAGAACAACAGTAGCTAAAAGACAAAAGTAGAACAACAGTAGCTAAAAGATAAAACAAGAACAACAGTAGCTAAAAGATAAAACAAGAACAACAGTACAGTAGTTAAAAGATAAAACAAGAACAACAGTAGCTAAAGGATAAAACAAGAACAACAGTAGCTAAAAGATAAAATAAGAACAACAGTAGTTAAAAGATAAAAGTAGAACAACAGTAGCTAAAAGATAAAACAAGAACAACAGTAGCTAAAAGATAAAACTAGAACAACAGTAGCTAAAATATAAAACTAGAACAATAGCTAAAAGATAAATCACGAGCTTCTGGCTGGATGGAACTTGTGTAAATGTTGAGTGAACTTTTCGATGTATTTGTAGATTTTGTGTTTATTTTACGACTGTTTATCTTGTGAAAGATTTCCTGTGTTTGTTCTTTAACGAACAAACCGAGCTCGACAAACGCAAGATGTTTGAAATCAGAGGAGCTAAAGACTGAAACGGCTTCGTCAGGAAACGATGAAGGCCTGTGACTCCGTGGAGAAACATGGTGTCACAGAAAACTGTTTTAGTTTGTTTCCTCCGATGGAGAACTTCCTGCTGCGTCTGCCACAAGAGGAGGAGGAAACTGAAAACAACAGCTGAAGGTCTGGAGAGGAGGGAGGAAAAGAAAATCTGCTCCTTCTTTCAGCTCGTTCTGGGCTCGGGGCCAAACGACTGGAGGGAGGAAGGAGGGAGGGATGAAGAGGAGAAGCAGGGAGGATCTGCAGGGAGAACATGCAGAGTAATTTAACCCTTCAGTGGTTCACTCACACTCACAACATCACACCACGACTCCTTCAAAACATCTGACGCCTTTTACCAAAAACACCAGCTGAAGAAATGAGCTGAAGTTGTTTCAGAGGAGCTGAATGAGCAGAAACAATGGAAACTTGAAGGTTTTCCCTCTGAAGAGATTTGAGCCACTCGTCTGGATCATGAAGGTCTGAAAATGAGTCTGTGCTCCGATGTCCAACAAACTCTACTGATCCTGGATCCAAGCAGCTGAAATGGGCTTGGCTGGGCTCGCTCCGTGGGGAGCTCCGGGTTAGAAGCTGGGAGTGCCGGGGAGGGCCGGCCAATGCGAAAACAGAGTAGAGCTGCTGCGCCTCCTCATCGACAGGAGTCGGTCCAAGTAGTGTCAGAGGTAGAGCTGCTGCCTCCCAGCGAGCAGGTCCCCGGTTCAAATCCCGGCTGGGGGTCTTTCTGGGTGGAGTTTGCATGTTCTCTCCGTGCTGCGTGGGTTTTCTACGGGTCCAGTTTCCTCCCACAGACCAAAAACATGTTGGACTGAGTGAATGGTTGTTTGCTTCATTTGTCTCTGTGTGTCCCTGTGATGGACTGAAGACCTGTCCAGGTGTCCCACACCTCTCACACAGTGATGGCTGCACATGGGCGCCAGTGACCTCTGTGACCCAAAAAGGAAGAAGGGGTTAGAACCTGATTTATGTTTGGACTGTTTTTGTCCTGTTGAACTCTCTGACTAGTCAAAAATAATATTTTCATCCAAACCATCCACATGCCTGCTAGATCCCAACCAGACTGTTTAAAGACGTATTTCCCTTAATCAATAATCACATCTTGGATCTGTTTAATTTGTCTCTAATAAACAGTTACGTACCACAGAGCTTTACGATTGCTGTAATTAAACCTTTACTTAAGAAACATAACACTGACTCAGGAATCCAGCCAATTGTAGACCTATATCTAATCTAACTGTCATCTAAAAATTCTAGAGACAATAGTTGCAGGTCAGTTACGGGATCATCTGCAAAGAAATAATCAGTTTGAAGAGTTTCAGTCAAGGGTTAGAGCTCACCACAGCACTCAATCTGCACTGGTGAAAGTTACTAATGATATTCTCATGGCCTCTGACAATGAACTTGTGTCTCCACTGGTCCTGTTGGACCTCACCTCAGTGCTGCATTTGATACAGTTGATCACAATATTCTACAGTGACTTGAATATGATGTTGGAATTACAGGAACAGCTCTAAAATGGTTTAAATCATATTTATCTGATAGATTCCAGAACAATAATTTCCTTCATATTCCTCGGACCAAATTGAGGACCATGGGAGACCGAGCATTCTGTGTGGCTGCCCCCCGCCTGTGGAACTCCCTCCCTGATGACCTGAGAGCTCCACAGTCACTGGTTGACTTTAAAAGCAGCATAAAGACTTTTCTTTTTAAGCAAGCCTATTCTGCCTCCACATGATTTTATCTTTGATCTTAGCTGATATCATTATTGATTTTACTTGATTTTATCACTTGCTTTATTTTATTTATTTTTTAAGCAAGCCTAATCTGCATCCACATGATTTTATCTTTGATCTTAGTCGATATTATTATTGATTTTATTTGATTTTATCACTTGTTTTATTTTGATCTTTGCTTTGTTACACTTTGTAGCAATTTGAGATTTTTATTAATGAAAAGTGCATTATAAATTGAATTCATTATTATTATTATTATTATAAATGTAAATAATGAATCTTCATACACCAAAGATAGTCGTGGAGTTCCTCAGAGTTCAGTGCTTGGGCCTGTACTCTTTACTTTACGCTTCCTGCCTAAATAAAGGTTGAATGAATTAGGTAAAGTTATTAAACAGCACAGGACAAATTTTCATTGTTATGCTGATGACACACAGTTATATTTGTCCATGAAACACAATTAATCCAATCAGCTACTTAGACTACAAGCATGTCTTGAAGACATGAAAACCTGGATGAGCCTTAATTTTCTGCTTTTGAACAGACAAGACTGAGGTTTTAGATTTTGAACCTGAGCATATCAGGAATAAATGTTTCAGTCTTTCTCCTCCTTAGATGACATTAATCTGCCTCCAGCTCTAATGTTAAAAATCTTGGTGTTATTTTTGATCAGGACATGTCTTTTATCCCCCACATTAAAAATGTCTCCTTCTTCCACCTGTGTAATATCACTAAAATTAGATTTTTTTTCTTCTTCTTTCAGCTTCTCCCTGCGTTAGGGGTTGCCACAGCGAACTAGTCGCATGAAGATTTGGCAATTGTTTTTACGCCGGATGCCCTTCCTGACACAACCACAGACCACCGAGCTACCACAGCCATCTTTGTGGAGCAGAGAGTTGATATCTAGGGTTCCCGGGGGAGCAGATGGTGTGGGTTAAGGGCCTTGCTCAAGGGCCCAGAGTGTGGCAAATGAGGGTGGAGACAGGTGTGACCGCTTCACTTATCCCACCCACATTTTTGATGTTGTCGGTATCGGGGCTTGAACCGGCGACCTTCCGATCACAAGCTCACCGTTTAACCTCTGCACCACCACTCCCCTAGAAAATTAGAAATATCTTAGCTAAAAAACTGGTTCATGTATTTGTCACGTCTAGACTGGACTATTGCAATGGTTTGTTATCTGGGTGTTCAAATACTTCTTTAAAAAGTCTTCAGTTGATCCAACATGCTGCTGCCAGAGTCTTAACTGGAGTTACTGGGAGAGATCAAATCTCTCCAGTTTTAGCTTCTCTCCACTGACTCCCTGTCAAATCCAGAATTTAATTCAAAGTCTACATCTAACCTACAAAGCTCTCAACAACCTAGCTCCATCTTATATTACAGATCTTATTGTTCCATATTTTACTAACAGAGCACTTCACTCTCAGACTGCAGGTTTACTTGTGGTTCCTAGAGTTTCCAGCAGCAGAATGGAGGAAGATCTTTCAGTTCTCAGGCTCCTCTCTAGTGGAACCAACTTCCAGTTTGTGTCCATGAGGCTGACACATTGTCCAGTTTGAAGACTGGGATTAAGACTTTACTTTTTCATAAATCCTATAGTTAGGGTTGTCTTGTTCTGCTGCTATAAACTTAGACTACTAGATGCTGCTATAGACTTTTAGACCATTCCATATGTCTATGGAATGGTTTGGAAAATTATATTAAAGTTGCAAACACAAAGACTTTGTTTAAGAAAATGAATAAAATTAGGTTTGTGGAAAAAATATAAATGAATTGGTTTATATCAAAATTTATGTATATGATGAGTTATTTTTTGTGTAAATGTTGTTTGAATTGATTGTTTGAATTACTTTTGTTAAAGAAGGGTCAGATTTAATAAGATTTTACCTTCTACTGCTTCCTTTCATTTCATGTACTGTTTTTATTTTATTTAAGTGGAATTGTAAATAGTTTTTTGTGTTCTTTTAAAAATTTGAAATGAATAAATTTAAATAAATAAATAGAGGACAAACTGACCTCCATCCATCCATTTTCTTCCTCTTATCCGGGGTCGGGTCGCGGGGGTAGCAGCCTAAGTAGGGAGGCCCAGACTTCCCTCTCCCCAGCCACTTGGAGCAGCTCCTCTGGGGGAATCCCAAGGCGTTCCCAGGCCAGCCGAGAAACATAGTCCCTCCAGCGTGTCCTGGGTCTTCCTCTGGGTCTCCTCCCGGTGGGACATGCCCGGAACACCTCACCAGGGAGGCGTCCAGGAGGCATCCTAACCAGATGCCCGAGCCACCTCAACTGGCTCCTCTCGATGTGGAGAAGCAGCGGCTCTACTCCGAGTCCCTCCCGGATGACTGAGCTTCTCACCCTATCTCTAAGGGAGAGTCCAGACACCCTGCGGAGAAAACTCATTTCAGCCGCTTGTATCCGAGATCTTGTTCTTTCGGTCACAACCCAAAGCTCATGACCATAGATGAGGGTGGGAACGTAGATCGATCGGTAAATTGAGAGCTTTGCCTTTTGACTCAGCTCTCTCTTCACCACGACAGACCGGTACAGCGCCCGCTTCACTGCGGACGCTGCACCTATCCGCCTATCGATCTCACGCTCCAGTTTTCCCTCATTCGTGAACAAGATCCCGAGATACTTAAACTCCTCCACTTGGGGCAGGACCTCCTCCCCGACCCGGAGAGGGCATGCTACCCTTTTCCGGCTCAAGACCATGGCCTCGGATTTGGAGGAACTGATCCTCATCCCGGCCGCATCACACTCGGCTGCAAACCGCTCCAGTGAAAGTTGTAAATCACGAACTGATGAAGCCAGTAGGACCACATCATCTGCAAAAAACAGAGAAGTGATTCTAAGGCCACCAAAACGGATCCTCTCAACACCTTGGCTGCGCCTAGAAATTCTGTCCATAAAAGTTATAGAACAGAATCTGTGAATGTCAGAATCTCTGGTGCTGAGGTCACCGAGGTGGTTAAAAAGCTCCGCGGTGGCAGGGCTCCGGGGGTGGATGAGATTCGCCCTGAGTTCCTTAGGGCTCTGGATGTTGTGGGGTTGTGTTGGCTTACGCGACTCTGCAATATCGCGTGGACATCGGGGGCAGTTCCCTTGGATTGGCAGACTGGGGTGGTGGTTCCCCTATTCAAAAAGGGGGACCGTAGGGTGTGTTCCAACTATAGGGGGATCACACTCTTAAGCCTCCCTGGTAAGGTCTATTCAGGGGTTCTGGAGAGGAGGGTCCGTCGGATAGTCGAACCTCGGATTCAGGAGGAGCAGTGTGGTTTTCGTGCTGGTCGTGGAACACTGGACCAGCTCTACACCCTCAACAGGGTCCTGGAGGGTGCGTGGGAGTTTGCCCAACCAGTTTACATGTGCTTTGTGGACTTGGAAAAGGCATTCGACCGCGTCCCTCGGGGGGTTCTGTGGGGGGTACTCCGGGAGTATGGGGTACCAGGCCCATTGATATGGGCTGTTAGGTCCCTGTACGACCGGTGTCAGAGCTTGGTCCGCATTGCCGGCAGTAAGTCAGGCTCGTTTCCAGTGAGAGTTGGACTCCGCCAAGGTTGCCCTTTGTCAAACTGACCTAATTTCTTTAAATGAATTGTTAAAATTAAATAGTTTTCATTTGATACTATTTCTATATTAACATGTGATTCTTGACCTACCATTGTGTATCTGTTCCAAACCCAGCCGGTCGAAGCAGATGTTCACTTGTCCTGAGCCTGGTTCTGCTAAAGGTTTCTTCCTCATGAGGGAGTTTTTCCTTTCCACTGTCGCCTTCATGCTTGTTCAAGATGAGAGTTCTGTGATGGAGTTAAACTCAAAGCAGTCTGCTCCTCAGATAAATAATGTTAAATTATAAATGTTTCTTTTCAGTGCCTGAGACGACTTCTGTTGTGACTTGGCGCTATAGAAATAAACTGAATAGAATTGTTGCAACCACCAACATGCAACAACTGGTCACGAGTTTCTGAAGCTTTAATTTTGAAGGTAAAGATGGAGCATCTCAAATTTGAAGCCAAAATGTCCATACCAGAGCCATATCTCTATTTGGCTCTGGTCCATACCCTCTGTACAAAAGTCCCGCCTCCACACCTTCCCACCTCGCTAACAGGCTGTCAATCACAGTGCAACACATCACGTTTCTTTGAGCCTCAGACTAAAACTAAACATGGTAAAAATGGAATATTCCAACATACAGCAGCAAGATAAGAATCAACAGTCAAGAAAACGGCCCATTGGTTTACATGGAGGGGGCGGGGCTTAAAAATGTTCCTGTAGGCAGCCACTAGGGCGCTCGTTTTGTGTAGCTTCAACTTCCAGGTTCCAGACGTCATAAAACACGTGGACAGTTTGAAACAGAGCTGTTAAAATCAAATAAAAACCTGCTGCTCATGAGATCTCTCCTGCTTCCGCCGCAGATCCTCCAGGATCTAAACTTCTTCTCTGCAGACTCTGGTTCCTTCCACAGCAGACCTGCTCTCTTGTTGTTGTCTATTTTCACGTGTACTCTTCTGTTGAGGCTAAATAAAACATTGTTCCATCTGTCTTAACTGTTAGTACTGTGAGCAGAATTTAGAAAGCAGATGTAAGATGTTAACTGACACACTTTTACCTTAATTAATTACTTATTCAGCACTCTTCAAGTCAGAATAGTAATTCACGGACTCTCTTTCTTTTCAGGATTAAGACAACTTTGTGATCATGAATGATGGAAAGTAAACCAGCTGAGCATTAAGCGACAATGAAAATGTTAATTATAGTCGGCATACCAGGAGATACTGCCATTATTTAAAACAAATCAACTAAAATTAACATCATGTACACTTGATTGACTGATTTCAATTTCTTGCAAATTAGACATCAACACAAATAGATATTATGTGTCCATAATTCTACTAGTCGACGTACTTTTCAGGAACAACAGATGAACTTATAAGGTCTTATAATAACTTAATCTGAAGGCTTCTTAGCTTAAAGTTGGCAAAGATAAAGTAAGGAGGATGAAAGATGGAGGAAGAAAAAGAGTTATCTGAGGGGTGAGTTTAACCAGATAGCACATGATCCTCCGGTTGGCATCAGCTGGACTCTGGTCCACGTTTAGTAAACAATCAGCACTCATTACATTTTGAAGATCGTCCTTCTGGTAAGAGAGGGTTTCCAGACGTGGACATAAACGGTTTGTTTGTCCAGTTAATGTCCAACACCCGGTCGCCGGCGTGTTTACACATTCTGTGTACCAGCGTCTGCGTCAAACCAAACCAGAGTGATGGCCGAGAGTTCCGGTTGAGTTTCAGAATAAAGCATTCCTTAAAAGGAACTTTCATTCAAAATTGGAGTTTAGAAGCTCCAGGCAGATTTACAGCGAGCGTGCTGTAAACCTTTGGCTAGTCAAAACTCATGACTCCGTTCACCCAGCTCTTAGTGAGAAGAACATCACCGCTCTTACTCTCTAACAAGACTTTTTTTAATTGTGCAAAAATCACAAAGTTTTGTTCAAAATGCAGAATAATTTTAGAACTTTAGAAAATTTACTTTTTGTGCAGCAGCTGTGAAACTCTGATTGTTGCTGGTCATGTTCATGTTACTATGTGAATTAAACACCACATTTGATTTCAATTAATATTTTCAGTCTTTATTTGTTGTAGGCTGTACACCAAGCAAAACGTGGTTCAAATTCACATTTACATTCAGCTAAAGATGATTTTCAGGTGTATGATACCGATGTGGCGCTGCATCTATCCCTCCACCTATTGAGGAGACGCCATGCAGAAAAGTCCAGCAAAACGGAGTCAGGTAAACATCACTGACAGCCGCTGCGCTAATTCTGCATGCATGGATGCTCGTTTGCTGCACTGTGACTGCACCACCGCTTCTCTGTTTGACATGCAGCACGATGACTCAACTCTCATTGAACAGCAAACTCCCTTCATCCTGAAAGGTTTTTACACCTCCCTCAGTCCTCTCCAAAAATCATCACATTCTTGTTTCTGACAGGCTGGAGCTCAGTCAAGCTTTTTGTGTGGTTTAAGGAAAAGTTTCAGAACCAAAAACAAATCCATTTCCATTTCCACTCGGTGCGTCTCTGCTGCAGAACCGATGGGCTTCCTTCAAATCCCCTCAGAGGTCAGAGGGCACACCCAAACTCTCACCGACTTTCATGTTTGCCCCAAACTGAACGGACTGCTCTTTCTCTTGAGTTTTTATAACTGAGAACCAGGGGGTCATAATAAAAACCTGATTTCAAGGTTGACTATTTTATTGAAAAGAAAAAAAGTTCTCATGTCAAGCTAAAATTAGGAAAGGCTAGCTTAAATGTTAATTGTAAAAAAAAAAAAAAGACTAAAAAAGGCTAGCTAAAAGTTAAACGTTGCAAAAGACTAGGTAATATCTAAAAGCAGCAAAAGACTTGCTAAAAGTAGCATCTGACTACGTGTTCTCGTGTTTGTGTGGGTTTTCCACGGGTACTCTGGTTTCCTTTCACGGTCCTGAGACCTGCATGTTTACTGCCTTCAGGCCCAGACCTCCCTTGCAAAAGGATTTTTCTGGTTAAATAAATAAAAAATGAAAGGAAACAAAAAGCTAGCTAAACCTCAATGTGCATAGCTAAACGCTACAACAACTAGCTCACATTTGAATGTAAAACACTGGCATTTTGAATTGAGTTTTAAAAGCTAAATAAAGCAGTGGCGGCTGGTGATTTTTTTTATGGGGGGGGCGCCATAAACTGTTTAATTTTTTTAAGCATGTGTAGAAGTATGCATAATTATGTTTGTATACTGTAAAGTAAGTTTGTTCATGTTTTTATTTGTATATATCAGGTGTATCCATTTGTATAAAACTATCATTAATAAAACATGGTTCATCTTCACCTTGTTTGATGCATCAGTGTGAAAAGAGAATGGGAGTGTTCTGCTTCCACTTTTCAATTGTTGGACAACTTCTATCATATTCTGTTATAATTATTTTAGTAATACATGTTCATAATATAAATAAAATTGTGAGGGCCCAGCAGAGCTTTACGCTCTGCCAGTCAACACCTGCTGGAGGTGCCTCGCTCAAGGTACAAACAATGGGGAGACCGGTCATTTTCTGTTGCCGGCCCAAAAGCCTGGAACAGTCTCCCCCTTGAGCTGCGTGCCACCTCTGATCTGACTCTGTTCAAAACCAGACTGAAGACCCACTTGTTCAAAAAAGCTTTCAGTGTGTAACTTTTATTACTTTTGGTATTTTAGTATGTAGCATTTTTTATTTCCATTGCCTTTTTATTTCCACTTGTTCAAAAAAGCTTTCAGTGTGTAACTTTTATTACTTTTGGTATTTTAGTATGTAGCATTTTTTATTTCCATTGCCTTTTTATTTCCACTTGTTCAAATAAGCTTTCAGTGTGTAACTTTTATTACTTTTGGTATTTTAGTATGTAGCATTTTTTATTTCCATTGCCTTTTTATTTCCACTTGTTCAAAAAAGCTTTCAGTGTGTAACTTTTATTACTTTTGGTATTTTAGTATGTAGCATTTTTATTTCCATTGCCTTCTTTTATTGCTGTTGTTTCTTATTCTATTTTCATTGATTTATTGTTCCAGTTTATTCATCTTTTTATCCTGTTAAGCACCTTGGTCAATGCAAGGCATTGTAGGAAGGTGCTATACAAATAAAGTTTATTATTATTATTATTATTATTATTATTATTATTACTTAAATAAAGACAAAGGTGTTCAAAAATCCACCAAATAATTCAATTTAATAGTTCCAAAAATAAACTAACAAAGAATTAAATTTCATCCATCCATCCATCCATTTTCGTCCTCTTATCCGGGGTCGGGTCGCGGGGGTAGCAGCCTAAGTAGGGAGGCCCAGACTTCCCTCTCCCCAGCCACTTGAGCAGCTCCTCTGGGGGAATCCCAAGGCGTTCCCAGGCCAGCCGAGAAACATAGTCCCTCCAGCGTGTCCTGGGTCTTCCTCTGGGTCTCCTCCCGGTGGGACATGCCCGGAACACCTCACCAGGGAGGCGTCCAGGAGGCATCCTAACCAGATGCCCGAGCCACCTCAACTGGCTCCTCTCGATGTGGAGAAGCAGCGGCTCTACTCCGAGTCCCTCCCGGATGACTGAGCTTCTCACCCTATCTCTAAGGGAGAGTCCAGACACCCTGCGGAGAAAACTCATTTCAGCCGCTTGTATCCGAGATCTCGTTCTTTCGGTCACAACCCAAAGCTCATGACCATAGATGAGGGTGGGAACGTAGATCGATCGGTAAATTGAGAGCTTTGCCTTTTGACTCAGCTCTCTCTTCACCACGACAGACCGGTACAGCGCCCGCTTCACTGCGGACGCTGCACCTATCCGCCTATCGATCTCACGCTCCAGTTTTCCCTCATTCGTGAACAAGACCCTGAGATACTTAAACTCCTCCACTTGGGGCAGGACCTCCTCCCCGACCCGGAGAGGGCATGCTACCCTTTTCCGGCTCAAGACCATGGCCTCGGATTTGGAGGAACTGATCCTCATCCCGGCCGCATCACACTCGGCTGCAAACCGCTCCAGCAAAAGCTGTAGATCACGATCTGATGAAGCCAATAGGACCACATCATCTGCAAAAAACAGAGAAGCGATTCTAAGGCCACCAAAACGGATCCTCTCAACACCTTGGTTGCGCCTAGAAATTCTGTCCATAAAAGTTATGAACAGAATCGGTGACAAAGGGCAACCTTGGCGGAGTCCAACTCTCACTGGAAACGAGCCTGACTTACTGCCGGCAATGCGGACCAAGCTCTGACACCGGTCGTACAGGGACCTAACAGCCCATATCAATGGG
>JBBPBX010023345.1:6586-22384 GCA_038048925.1 Garcialebias charrua | reverse complement strand
TATATATTATACACACACACACACACTATTTAATATATGCAGTTATTTACATAAAGTCAGAAAGAAAAGCATACTTTTGTTTCTCGTCCCATCATGTATTCAAACAGCACCTTCCTCAAATACTCCATCTCTGTGGATTCTGAAAGAGCATCAGGAGTGTTGATCCCAGAATCTGAATGAAAACAAAGATTAGAATGTTTAAGAGCCAATAAATGAATCAATAATTAGGTTTCATTATACAGTAATAATAATAATGATGAATTTAATTTATAACGCACTTTTCATTAATGAAAATCTCAAAGTGCTAACCATAGCAACATGCGTCCAAATAAAAACAATAGCCTTTGGCATCAGCGAGACGTTCACAGAAGCACCTTCTGCACAGGTATGAGCATAAACGAAGCGCAGGCAGGAAAGAATGACGAGCCTCAGCGGGAGCACTTTAAAACGGTTTTGACTCTGCCCACAGCTGTAACACCATTATCCCACTAAACTCAATGAATGGGAAAGTTTGTGTTAACAGCATTTAAGATGTATCTGGTAACACTTATGCTACAGCTTTTAACCACTGAAATATCCACATCCACTTGTTTTCTAATTAGACGAAATTATCATTCAGATCACAATAAACGTGTCCGAGTTCCTGCAACGTGAGACTTTCAAAACTAAAGGAAGAGGCAAAACGTGATTAAGAGATGCAAACTCTTTGATCTTTGTCTTGGATCAAGAGGTCACCAATAAATCCTGCAGCCTTTGTCCTCTTGACCTCATTTTGCCCCGGCTTAACCCACCGTCCCACCAATCACACAACACTACCGTGGACATGAAACCGGCGATCAACAACCTTCGGACCAGCACGAGTACAATTAACAGAGACCTCACTGAGAAAAAGTTGGTTTTAATCTTACCAAAATATCACATGCTTTAGATTGGATATAGTTTGTGATCTAAAGTGGGAGAATTAAATAAATCTGTGTAATGATGAGTAAGGCTGAACAATTAATTGCATGTGCGATAATATCGCAATATGATAAAATACGATTTTCTAATCGCAAAGGCTGCAATTTGACTGGTCACATGATCTGGTGACGTGATTTGCAAGTGAGCGGAGCAAAGCAGAGCAGGGAGAGGTCAACACTGCACATTAACCAGATGCACAATGGCATCAGGCTCGACAGAAGCAGATACATCTGAAAGTTTGGTACCAAGGAGGGGAAGCACTAGGCCTGTCACGATCAACAATAAACCAATTAACCCGTGAAGAATGAACATTATCAACCTCATTTTCGTTTATTGGCTTTATCGTTTCTTCGTCTCTCTCCTTCTACTGAAGACACTGGATGACAAAAAGCTCAACTCCGGTGCTCTTCACTGACCCCTCCCTTTCTCTTTAAAATCCATTTTAACCATCCAAAATCACATTTTTGGATGGATAAAAGCAGGTACCATAAGCTGAGACGCTAAAATCATGCATCCACCACGTCAGCCCATGTCATGTCAAGGGCCCTCCCTCCCATTTTTCTTAAAGAGACACTGCTCAACTATTCATCCTTTAGTTTAAACAGTCTTATTCTGCCATCAGGTGGTCAAAAAAGGTATTACACCCCAAACAAATGAATATTTCTTCTAAAATTTGACAATTATTGTTCAATTTAAAACAATATTATCGTTTATCGCAATAATTTCTGAGACAATGAATCGCCTAGTAAAATTTGTTATTGTGACAGGCCTAGGTAGCACATCCGTTGTTTGGAATGATTTTTGCTATAAAAACGAAGATGCTGTGGAACAACATGTATTGTGCAGAACCTGCCTTGCTGCTGTTGCTACCTCTTGAGATAACACCACAAAGCTTTATCAACATTAAAAACACAAACCATTTGGCATTCTAGTCATGTTCCATGACTAGAATGCCAACAACCAGTGCTTCAAGTTCAAGTAAGCAAAGTAGCAGCCGACAGAGATCGCTGACTGAACTGTTCAAAAGTATTACTCCGTATGAACATAATTCAAAATGGCACGTGGAAATAATGTCTCAATGACTATCGCCCAGTAGCACTCACCCCCATCCTGATGAAGTGCTTTGAACGGCTAGTCATGAAAAACATCACATCTGTCCTCCCTGCCTCCCTGGATCCCTTCCAATTTGCATACCGACCTAATCGCTCAACCGACGATGCCATCTCCTCTGCCCTCCACACAGCTCTCACACATCTGGACACGAAGGACTCTTATGTTAGAATGCTGTTCATCGACTTCAGCTCGGCATTCAACACCATCATCCCCCAACAGCTCATCCATAAACTGGACAGTCTGGGGCTGAACACCTCAATGTGTAACTGGCTGCTAGACTTCCTGACCGGGAGACCACAGACAGTACGGATCGGGAGTAACACATCTAGCACCATCACATTGAACACAGGGGCCCCACAAGGATGTGTGCTGAGCCCCCTTCTATTCACCCTGCTAACACACGACTGCACACCATCGTACAGCTCCAACCACTTCATCAAGTTTGCGGACGACACAACAGTGGTAGGTCTCATCAGCAACAACGATGAGACGGACTACAGGAACGAGGTGAGCCGCTTGGCCTTGTGGTGCGGACACAACAATCTCACTCTCAACGTGGAGAAGACAAAGGAGATTGTCGTGGACTTCAGGAAGAGGGATGCACAACATGCCCCTCTGACCATCAACAGCACCGCAGTGGAGAGAGTGGACAGCACCAAGTTCCTGGGAGTGCACGTCTCAAAGGACCTGTCCTGGAGCAGGAACACTGCAGCACTGGCCAAGAAGGCTCACCAGCGCCTCTACTTTCTCCGCAAGCTGAAAAGGGCTGGAGCTTCAACCTCCATCATGTGCACCTTCTACAGGGGAGCCATAGAAAGTGTCCTGACAAGCTGCATCACGGTGTGGTTTGGTGCATGCACTGCATCCTGCCGCAAGAGCCTCCAGCGCATCGTGAAAGCAGCTGAGAAGATCGTCGGCACCTCCTTGCCCTCACTGCAGGACTTACACAGCAAACGCCTCACTCGGAAAGCCCACTGCATGGCAGGTGATCCCACACACCCACTACACAGCTGCTTCAGACTGCTGCCATCAGGGAGGAGACTGAGGAGTCTCCAGGCTCGAACCAGCAGACTGAGAGACAGCTCTGTTCATCAGGCAGTCAGAATGCTAAACACTCTGCCTGCTCTGCCTCCCCTCCCATTTGAACTGCCTTAACACAAAAAACTTTCTCACACATTATCACTCAACACAAAGATTTTAACACTGGACTCTGTGTCATCAAACGGGTTATTCACTAAACTCTCGGTCATGTGCTCATTCAGTTTGCACTACTTCTCATATTTGCACTAATGTTTGTATTACATTACTGCCTATAGTCATACTACTGTTTACATTCACTGTTTACATTTATTAATACTGTTTACATTTATTACTACTGCTTTACATTTATTACTACTGTTTACATTTACACTACTTTTATCTACACTACTGCAGATACATATACAGCATTCTCTGACTAGCCTTATCTAAGGATGCCAAATGTGCCTTATGTGCCTTACTTCATATGCCACTTTGCCTCTATACCAACATCAACTACCTCATACATATACTGTGTACATTAACTTATATGCTGCTGTGCCACTCTTTGCAAATGTCAACGCTAGAAACTTCAGTTTATTTTATAGATATACGTTTTATACTTTTTATACTACTATGCAAAAACTCAGGACAGTATTACACTTTTATTATTTCATTTTATGCTTATGTTCATTGGGTGTTTGGTGTTTTAGGGGTGTTTGGTGTTTCAGTGTTGGTGTAAATTTTCATACTTTTATACTATTATGAAAAAACTCAGGACAGTGTTACACTTTTTTACTATTTTATGCTTATGTTTATTAAATGTTTTAGTGTTTAGTGTTTAGATGGTTACTGTTGCACCGAGGGACTGAGAGAAACGCAATTTCGGTCCTGTGTATGTCCTGTACATATTGCAGTTCTGACAATAAAGTTGACTTTGACTTTGACTGAACTCAAGCAATAACTGAGTTTATAGCAAAAGACATGATGCCCATTAATATAGTGACCAAGCCTGGGTTTACGACTTTGGATCAGCGGTACAGAACGCACTCGTGCACACATTTTAGCCAAGTTGCTATCCCGGAGCTATACAAAAGAATGCAGAAACAGAGTTGCAGCGGATCTGAAAACAGTGGAGTTTATTGCAACTGAAACAAATTATTTATTGCTTGTGTTTGTTGAAAAATACATGAGAAGAAGACATTGAAAAATAATAGAATATTAAATCGCAATATTGAGGTAAAAAATTCACAATTTGAATATTTTCCAAAATTGTTCAGCCCTAGTAATGAGGTGAAATTAAGACTATACTGTATACTTTTTTTTTTTTTACTTCTCACCCATTCTGATGGATAATTCTCTGTTAAACCATTGGAGAACATCAATAACGCTCTCACACTGATGCAGCACGTTTGGTTTAGGATACATCCAAAGACACTGTATGGGCCTTACATCCAGTCCGAGGAGGTTTACCCCAACTTTGACCATAATGGCAATATGCAATCCTCAAACTGTAATTCTAATCTGAAGCAAACCTCATTTACAACCACAGCCTCAACTTAACCTGGAAGCCTACAATCAAGCTCGGTTGACCAAAATGTTTGCAGAAGTGCAGCCAAACCAGACGACAAACATCAAGAGATCTTCAAAAGCTTGCTTCAGTGGGAGGTATACTTCCAGCTTTCGAAGGTTACATTTCATATTTTCTGCATAAAAAAACCTTAACTTATAAATAAATGATAATACAGTAGTAAATGCAGCATGCTTGCTGTATTAGATTATGTGCTTATCTGAACATAAACGGAGCCATGAATTACAACAAAGTGACTCTTGGTGTTGAAATTACCATTGTATGTGCCTCCCAGATGAGTTACAACGGCGCTGCGTTGGAACAATTTAATCTTGTCTTCAAGAGAGTGAATCTAGAGAGAAACATGCAAGCAAGCACAGGTTATTTTTAGCCCCATGAGTAAACTCCATGCATTTACCCTCACATAAGCATTTAGGCGGTCTTCTTTAGGGGCTGTTTGTGAGGAGAGAAACCTGTGGGGGGTGTTGTTCCAATTGTTTATGGGGTTACACCAAATGTAAACAGATGTGCTGCACAATTAAGCCGATGCAGCAGGAGAGCAGTAGCTGTTTTTGATTGGGGAGGTGCTACAGATTTCTGGGAAAACTTTGAAAAGGATGTGCTTTTTTTTTTCAGTTATTATCCCGCCTAAAAGTTTACAAGATGTCCGACACTCACTCTTTCAACAAAGCCCTGCTCCTTCAGCCGAGCCTCACTCAGCAGAGTCGTCTTCTCAGCAAGCTGAGCCTGCAGCCAAAACAGGAAGATGATTAATATCTTGAATTACCAAAATGGATAAACATTTACAAAACTTTTTTCCTTTTTAGATCTATTGTGATGCTATATTTAAATGAAAATATGGAAATTTATGCACCTGTAGTTCGTCGGGTGTCATCTGTGTACAGAAAGATAAAAAAGCAGAAAATGTATGTTAAGAGTATATATGTGTAATAAGTATTAAAAGCTTAATATACCTAGAAATACATATGATTAGCCATGACAGTCATCAGGTGCATCTAATTAGAATAATGTGAAAAGGTTCCAATGATTTTTGTTAATTTCAGAAAGTGAAACTCATTTAAAGTGAAATATTTCAAGCCTTTATTTCTCGTCATTTTGATGAGGCTCACAAATAATTCAATAATAAAAATACATAATTATATGAGAATCAAAATGCATTTCGCACGCCATTTATAAATCTAGGCCCCAGCATCTGGAGGAAGAGTGGAGAGGTCCAGAATCCACATCGCATGAAGTCCAGTGTGAAGTTTCCACAGTCAGTGATGGTTTGGGTCCATGTTCTCTGCTGGTGCTGGTCCACTGCGTTTTCTTAAGTCCACAATCCATGCAGCATTTTACAGGACATTTTAGAGCACTTCATGCTTACTTCGAGCTTTTTGGAGATGTTGATTTCATTTTCCAGCAGGACTTGGCACCTGCCCAAGGTACCAAAAGCTGGCTATGTAATACAGTAGTCCTTCGCTACTTCACGGTTCGACTTTTGTGGACTCGCTCTTTTGCAGTTTTTCAAAGTACAGTACAGTAAGATTGTACACGACAAAAAACAAACAAATATAATAAATAAAATGTGCTGCCATTTTGTAGTTTGCTCTCAATAAGCCTACACTATATCGCCAGTCTAAAGGACTACATTATCGTATTTTCCGGTGTATAGGTCGCACCTTTTTATGTTTTTTTCAAGGCCTGCGACCTATACCCCAGTGCGACCTATTTATGGAATTTTTCCCATATTTTTAGACCAATTTTTGCCTCAGTTATGACCGTTTTGCACTTTGGCAGAAAATGGTGCAGTACCACTTTCGGCCGCTAGGGGACACTTCCAGAGGAGTACACCGACCGTTTCCAGCTCATGTGTCCGAAAAAAAGCTCCTCTGCTCGGACTGATTCTGTCGGCCTCCTGGTCTGGAGGTAACTTCTGTTAGCTCTGTGTTTCTTAGCTGTTTGTTTGCAAGATAAGTCAAGAACCACTCAGCGGATTTTTCTGAAACTTACAGAATGTAATCACAGTGTGGACGTTTACAAGTGAGTAGCTTTATTAGATGTTTGAGATTTAAAAAAAAAAACGATCTTTTAGTAGCATTAGCTACAGTTAGCTTCTGGTTTTATTTCTGTTTAAGTTATAAATAGCTTCGAAACCAATCAGTGTATATTTTTTCTGCTTACAGTGTGTAATTATATGAGCTTTAATGTATGTCCTGGAGGAAAAATTTGAGATGAAATTCGATTTTTTATTCGTGTTTTCAGAGACGGACTCGTCTCGTGTTAGCTTGTGGTTTTATTTCTGTTTATGTTATAAATAGCTTCGAAACCAATCGGTGACGTGTATATTTTTTCTGCTTACAGAGTAATTATATGAGCTTTAATGTACTTAACTATGTCCTGGAGGAAAAATTTGAGATGAAATTCGATTTTTTATTCGCGTTTTCAGAGACGGACTCTCCTGTGGCAGACATTAGCAGCAGAGCTAAACACTCGGTCCATATTGCCGGGTTGACTCAGCGGTGACGCGGCACGTCAGCGGTGGAGGACGCATTATGTCGGCGGTGACGTAGGTGCGACCTATATACCAGTGCAATCTATTTATGGATTTTTCCAAATTTTTGGCAATAATTGGACAGTGCGTGTCCTATACAACGGTGTGACCTATACAACGGTAAATACGGTACCCAGAAGGCAAAGTTGACTTCTGCTGAAATGGGAGGGAAAGTTTTGATCCGATCGGACAAAATTTGGTCCTTACAATATTCATAGTGACTTTGGCGCTCAGTGGATGCAGAGAGCCGATCAGAACCGGACCAAGCATGGGTAGGTCTGGTGAACCGGAACCGAGCTGGACCGGAGCAGAGGTGCTGTGTTCTGCAGAGCTGGGGAGTAAAAAGGCATCACTACTCACTCAACTTAAAATTTGAGTTGAGTGAATAAACATGATCAAGTTATCTTGATTAATAAACTCTGGCTAAATAAACTTTTACTTTAGTTGATTTAAATTTTAGGGATGCACGATATCGGCATGGCATCGGCCGATATTAGCGATAAAGCTAAATATCGGTCATCGACCATTCCATTAAAATAACTCACCAATATGAAAGGCTTATGTTTTAAGTACATTTTTAATTTCAGAAACCGTCAAGTATATCTATTAATACACTACTACTTATGCGCTTTTCACTTGTAGCTTGTGAACAGGTTAGATTTGTGAAAATTTACAAATTTGCACTATTCCGAGTGTTGTTAAAGTAAATGTCATGAATAAATTTGACATTAAATACTGTATAAGTGTTACATGATTTTCAGCCCCCCTTTTGGCATCTGCATTTGGTAGCAGGTTAAACTGACAAAGACCATTCAGACTAATGTAGTATTTTAAGTCCACAGCAGAGAAAGTTATGTAGTCTCTGTAAGTAGGTCTAGGGGAAAACAATGGTCTGTATTGGTATTTGTTATCGGCCAAATAAGTTTTAACATATCGGATATCGGCCAAAAATTAAATATCGTGCATCCTTATTATTATTAGTTGACAGAACAGTTTTGGTTTGTTGTTTCAACTCAGAAATCTGTCTTTTCTACTTTGCAGTTTTCACTTTTGGGGGTGGGGGGGCGCTTACCCCCACAATAAATGACGGACTACTGTATTCAAAATTTCTGAGATTTTGCATTTTCGTATTTTTCGGAGTATAGGTCGCACCTTTTTATCATTTTTTCATGGCCTGCGACCTATACTCAGGTGCGACCTATATATGGCTTTTTATCACTTTCGGCGAAACAAATTTTTAAATCCAGCTCATTTCACAATTACGTTCATTTATTAAGGAAAAGTTCAGCTCAGACACATATTTGCTATAATTTTTATCAAACAAATAATTGTTTTTAAGTGTTAATCTTCTTAAAAGCCTTGCTGTGCGCTCCTGTGGCAGACATTTGCAGCAGAGCTAAACGTAGGTGCGACCTATACTCCGGTGCGACCTATACTCCGAAAAATACGGTAAATAAAAACACAGGGCTTGATAAGCAATTTTACTTATGTGGAATACAATTGAACCAATAACAGAAATGCAGCTACAACAAAGACTGGGAAACAGTTTACAAATGGGTGAGGCCAGTGAAAGGTGGATCTCAGACAACTTTTTGTGTTTGACAAAGTTTTTATTTTCCAATTTCCAATGGAGGGGAACATGACGTGAAGCAACGCTGTACAGATGATTAGCAAAAGGAATGCATAACTCAGAAAGCCGTCTGCCAATCTATGGGCACATTTTAACTTAAAGCTAAATCTGATCGCAATACAGACAAGATAACAGCAGATAAGATTACAGGAGTTCACCACCCAGTGCAGCACTCAGTCCTACTGGTCAACTGTTCTTGTCCTTCAAGTGTTCTCCAAGGTTGCAGCTTTCAAGTGTGGACTTATATGGACCTGGTTATATTTTTGTATTATTTAGTTGTAATGAGTTTTTATCTTTCTAATAAATTAATAAAAAATTGTAAAGCTTTTTCTGATACATTTTAAAGTTTTAAACTTAAAATAAAATGTTTAATAAGTGCTATAAACTTAGATTAAATCATTGTTGTGCACAAACAACCAAAACTGAAAGTTATGCACCATAACTCATGTTCCCTGAAGGAAGGGAACGATGTGCAACATACTTGCTATGGGAATTGCGCCCCTGCGCGATTACCTGAAGGAATACATCACGCCTTTTACGTCAGAGGTACCGCCTTTCAGGTACTTAAGTGACTGACGCCCCTCCATCTTTCTCAGAAATTGCACTTCACCGAGCTTCCAGCATTGAAAAGGGCCAGCTATGTTGCACCTTGTTCCCTTCCTTCAGGGAACATGAGTTATGGTGCATAACTTTCAGTTCCCTTTCAGTTTGGTCTCTCGGTGCAACATACTTGCTATGGGAACGTAATTCATTCACGCCCTTGAAATGCTCAGCAAAATGCATGTGAGAACCTCCATGCTAAGGGACGGGCATCTCTTAGCTGCTTACTACAAGGAATGCAGAGAGCAGATGTCAAGAGGAAAAAAGGCCAAATGTGAGAGACATTCACATGATGTCTCACATGACCATTTATATAACACTAACTAGAAACAGCCCAAGCGTGCTTCAGTAACATGAGTACTCATCAACTTCTGTTCCCTTTTGAGCAAGAGGAGCGATGTTTTCCTCTGTTGTTGTTTTCACGGCTCGACTGACAAGTGGAGCCCATCCTGATGTAGGAGATCACACAAGGAGCGGCAAAACCTTTCCATTATACGTCTCCTAGGCAAAAAACACAAGCATCAAGGTAAACCCTTGTGAATGTTATTGCTGCTTGTGTCGGGACAAAGCAACCAAAACCCTAGGCTTTCAGCCATTACCTCTCAGAGGCCAGGCTGAGAGTTGCCACAACCCTGGACGTGGATGTAGAAACTGTCCACGTGCCTGAGTCAGTAGGTCCCTGTGAGGAGGCAATTGCCATGGTGATCCTGATAACATTGAGATCAGCTCCGGAAACCACGGTTTCTGTGGCCATCTGGGAGCTATGAGGATCAAGGAGAGAGCTTCCCCGTCTTACCCGTTCCAATGTCGCCCCAATCAGAGGGACAGGTGGAAAGGCATAGTAGAGCACTCCTGCTGGCCAATCATGTGCCAGAGCGTCTATTCCCAATGGAGCATCTGTCTCCTTCAGGGAGAAATAGAGGTCACAGTGTGAGCTAACTCTGCAGGCGAACAAGTCCACAGAGGCTCTGCCGAAGCGTGACCATACCTGTTCCACGATCCGTGGGTTCAGGCTCCATTCCGACGCCAACAGAGGCCCTCTTGAAAGGGCATCCGCTCCATAATTCAGGTCACCGGGGACATGAGTTGCCCTAAGTGACAGAACTCTTGGAGCACACCACGTGAGCATCCTCCGTGTCAGATCAAGGAGGGCCCGGGATCTCGTCCCTCCTTCTCTGTTGATGAAGGACACCGTGGTCCTGTTATCTGATTTTACCAGGATATGATGTCCGGCAACCAGACCTTTACTGAAGAAGTATTTTAGTGACAGGAATACGGCCAGTAATTCCAGGAAGTTAATATGTAATTTGGCTTCCTGCTTGTTCCAAAGGCCGCGGGCGTTCTGGTTCCTGCAGATCGCTCCCCATCCTGTTTTTGAGGCGTCCGTCGTGATGACTACACGGGACGACACCCTTCCCAGTGAGACCCCTTCCGTGAAAACGGACGGATCTCTCCAAGGTCCCAGGGCCTTTAGACACTCTGGGTCTATTTTAACCTTTTCTGCTTGTCTGGGCAGAGCGGGTTGTATTTGTTGGTTAAACCATACCTGTATGGCCCGCATTTTCAATAATGCACGTGGCACACAAGGAATGGCTGTCGCCAAGAGGCCCAGCAGGCGTTGGCAGGTTTTCACAGGGACTTGTTGGTCCAGTTTAAATCTTCCCAGGCAATGGCGAATGGAGGAGACTCTCTCCTTCAAGAGCCATGCTCTGTATTGGACAGTGTCAATCTGTACATACAGAAATATGGTAACCCGTGACGGGGTCAGATCGCTTTTCTGTAGGTTTATGACAAAACCGAGAGACTCCAGGTGAGAGATCACCTCAAGGGAGTGTGACAGCGCTTGCTCTCTGCTTCCAGCCAGAATTAGCAGGTCATCCAGGTAATTCAAGACCCTGAGTCCTTGATTCCTAAGAGAGGTCAGGGCTGCATCCAGACATTTAGTAAATGTATGCGGCGCAGTCTTTAAACCGAAGGGCAAGGCTTTGAATTCATAAGCGTTACCTTCGAATGCAAAACGGAGGAACTTTCTGTGTCTCCTCCACACGCCTATATGGAAATAGGCATCTTTCAAATCCATTGTACATGCGTAGTCTCCTGGTCTCACAGACTGGAGAACTTGCCGCAGTGTAAGCATCCTGAACTTGAAAGTTTTAATTCTTTTATTGAGAGTCCTGAGATCCAGAATCGGTCTCAAGGAACGGTCCTTTTTGGGCACCAGGAAGTACTTGCTGTAGTGTCCGGAGCGTAGTTTGCGTCCTGAGACCAAACTAATCACTCCCTTTTTCAGCATCGTTGAAACTTCCTCCCTCAGCACGTGCGTGCGTGCAGGGTTGATCTTAGATTGCAACACCCCTGAGAAACGGGACGGTCTCTTTGAGAACTGCAACTTGAGCCTGTGACGTATTGTTGTCATGACCCAATCATTTGGAAGACATGCCTCCCAGGCTTGCGCATGCGCACTGAGCCTGGATGGCATGTTGAATTGTAGCTCCACGTGTTTCAGGTCTGAGGGGAGACCTTTGACCCCTCACGTACCTTTTCAGCAGGCCGCTCGGCCCAACAGAAGATATCGCGAGATCAGGCCGTATTTGGCGAATCTCGTGTATCTTACTGTGGTTCATAGTTCGAACGTGAGGTCTGGGTTTTATAAAAATGGGACTCGAGTCAAGAACCAAGGCAGTCTATGCTTTGGTACTTTTATTTTTGTACATGTCTGAAACAGTGTCTGTTTTGTTTACATATACAGTAGGCGAGTCATGTTTGGTGCGCGCACACATGTCACCAGTTCCTCGTGATTTTCTACGAGCAGAGACTGGGACCAGAAAGTTAGGTTCCCGTACCTCGTGGGTGGACGAACCTGTAAAATTATCAGTTCGACCTGGTTCATCAGGTTCGGAACTGGTTTCCGTAGGAGGAGGTCGAAGCAGCACTCGGACGGTACTGAGAGGCCTCACAGTCCCCAGCGGGTCTCTTTCGTGGGAGACCACGCGTGTTTTCTGTTGGTGGGGCAAATTTTTTCCTTGGCAAACCCTTGCGGAGGGCATCCGCTTGTTTGCGTCTTTGTTCCAGCCTTGTCTGGACACGTTCCAGGGCTCTTCCGAAGAGTCCCATCGACTCGATCGGGTGCTGTAGGAAGGTGGACCTTTGGTTTTCCGGGAGGTCCGACAGCGTTAGCCAAAGATGGCGCTGGGCGACAACTATTTCTGCCATTGCTTTGCCCTGGGAAATAGCTACTGTCCCCATCATGCTGAGCACGAGGTCTGAGGCACGGCGGGCCTCCTCTATGGCCTCGGTTGTGGCTTGCTCGTCCTTTGTTAGCTGGATATCCTGTAGTTTTTCTGCCAGGTAGGCCTGTACCATGCTCAACGTATTCATTGTGTGAGCCGCGAAGGCCTTGGGCATTGTAGCACCTCTCGAGTTGTTTCTCCGAAGCGCGACAGGCTTTGCTGGGCAGCGTTGGTTTCATCCCCATGGCTGTGGGGGCCAGGTGAGCCACCAGAGACTCCTCTAATGGGAGTGCGCTGGCAAGGCCCAGAGCCTCCATTCCCGCAACATCCAAGAGTCGGGACAATGGTAGCATGATGGGAGCCCTGGGTTCCGCCCAGGAGCGTTGGAGTTCCGTTAGAAAGTCCAGAAAAATTAGCATTTTCTGCGACATTGTCGGTTGCTTCGCGTAGAAATAGTTTCCCGCCAGCCTCGTAGCCTGTTGGCTAGGCGTGGGGTCCGGCCACGTAACCTGCAGGGCATCAGCAACCCTATGGCACAGGCCGAACAGGGCAGGTACCGACAAGTCCGGTTCCGGAAGGTTCTGCGCCAGGTTCTGGGAGGAGTGAATGGTCTCTCCCTTGTCACCATAGTCGGCGTCTATGTCGGACACTTCTGGCGTCGACTCGTCGACGGCAAGCGAGGAGTCCGACATGTTGTCCTCTCCGACCCGGCCATTGTACTCCAGGTCCACGCTTTCAGGCTCCGGCTCTGGAGCAGGCAGGTTAGTGCGATGTACGACCTTCATTGCTGCGGTCCTTGCCATAGATTTGGCCAACGTGTCCGTCGCCGAAAGGGAGTTGCCGCAGTCGCTGGGGCATGGACGCGAGCGAGGGCTCGTCGTCCTGTTTTCTTCTTCTTTGTCCTCCGTTTTCCTTTCTCGGGAGCCATGTCCGGAGAAGAGAAGAGTAGAAGTTGGTCCTAGTTTCCTTTTGTTTGAAGCCGTCTTCTTCGTTGTCTTGCTTTCGCTAGTAGACTGCTAGTTGAATTAGCAGAAGTTTGTGACGCAGTTAGCGTCGTCGAGCGAAGCTGCACGAGAGAAGAAAACTTCGGGTAAGTAGAAAAATGCTGGACTAGCTTTCGCCAGCCCAGCAGTACGTAGGAAAATTATCTCTGTACGCTTAGTGTAGGGAGCTAGCTCACCTCAATCAAGCGACGCAACAACAGAGAGGTCCCGCGGTGTTCAGGTGTTTCAGCGAGGTGAAGGGCAAAACGAGAAAGATGGAAGGGCGTCAGTCGCTTAAGTACCTGAAAGGTGGTACCTCTGACGCGGGGTGACATCCCCTGCCATAAAAGGCATGATTGTATTCCTTCAGGTAATTGCGTGGGGGCGCAATTCCCATAGCAAGTATGTTGCACCAAGAGACCGAACTGAAAGGGAACAAAGCTTGATTAATGTAATATGATGAATATTATGAACTAAAAAAAATTACATTTCCTGAAGAAGAAAAAAAGCAGCGTGAAGGCCTATTGCTGAAGAATGTGCAGAAAAACAGCTGTAATTCGCTAAAAACATGCTGAAATGTACCCTGATGCATGCTCAATAATCCAGGTGGAAAATTCTAAAAAAGCTAAGTCTGGTCCTCCGGACATTCAAAAACAAAACAAAACAAAAAAAGTAGAAACGTTTCGTCTTTCGTCCGAAACCAGTCTGAGATGCTGTATTCAGCTCAGTCTTATAAATAGCACCCTCTCACAGTGGATCAACCAGTTTGCTGATGACAGCCGAAACCAGCTGCTCACATGATCAAGGAGGACCATCAGCCTAACGATGGATCGTTAGCACCATGATGGTTGTTTGCTATTCACAGAGGGCTGAGTGATACTAGCAATAACGTCTCAGGCCCCGTTTACACGGACACGGTGGGGGGAAACTGAGGTTTTGGGTATGTTAATTAGAGGAAAAGATCTGCGTTGACACGGGCGAATTCTAATGTTTACATGCATCCGCTCGAATCTCCCCCGCCCTCATGAATCCTCTGTAGTTACCATGCCGGGTCTTTAGATGGCGCTGGAGTTTTGTAGCTTCACCTAATGCTCATGCATGCTGCCTCTCAGTCTGCTTTCCTTTGGGGCTTAAAGTTGAGCTAACAAGTTCAGCTAACAACAACTTAACAAGTTTAAAGACCGTGTAAAGTGAATTTCAATATTTTCTTCAATAAACATTATAAATGTCATAATTGTAATCTTGTAAATGAGTAAAAAGTCTCAAAATTGTAGCTCAATTAATTTTGGAGTTATAGATCAAACTTTGTTTAAAGATATTTCTGTTTCAGGATTTTTTAGGCGTGGTTTAAATGTGACCGAGTTTCGTCACGCGGTCTAAAGCCCCACCCCCTGCAGCTCCAGCCATATAAATTAGTTCTTGCCTCGGTGGATCCGTTCACTCGCGAATCGCAGATAGCATCAGATAGCAATAGCATAGATATTTTGTTCATTGTTAGCTAGCTAATCAATTATGCCTCGTTCCTGCATCTTCCCTGGATGTCGCAATGGTCAGGGCACCCGCTACCGACCGTCTCCCTCCAGGACTCTCACTCCTTTTACGCATGGAGGACTGCAGCCGCTCCATTGTGACATTGAGACGCAGGAGGGAGTCAAACAAACCCAGCGCGTGCTGCTGGAGCGACCACTGCCACCTGCACCTTCGCGCCCCCCGCGTGTGTGTGTGAGAGCGATCCGCGTGGAGCTGAAATCCTGCCACGCGCGCCGTGAAACGCAGTGACTCCGCTGACACAGATGAGGGACGCTCATGTCCGGACACCGCTGCTGCCTTTCCTGCACCTGACGGCAGGATAATGTCGCGTCCAAACTTAGTAAGTTGCCGTTTGTGCTTATTATTTTAAATAATCTAAGTGTTGACCATTTAGTGCACAGAAACTACCAAATGTAATAAATGTACAAATCATAACGTGTTTTTATACCGCGTGGTTTTATACCAAGTCTCTGTAATAGGTGTTTCTTTTCTTTCTTTCTTTGTTCTTCTTTTTTTTATTGCTATGCCTGTGCCCTACAAGTTCACAAGCTCCTTTTTTGCCAAGAAAATGCGACAGGTCCATTGCATACTTAGTTATCAACGTGATTATC
>JBBPBX010023344.1:0-38309 GCA_038048925.1 Garcialebias charrua | reverse complement strand
GAAATAGTCAACCATCCAAGGCCAGAGCCAGATTCAGATATCAACATTTGTTTTGGTTCAGCCCGAGCTCCGTTAATTTCGGTCTGCTTTTACAGACGCGCTTGTATATCTCATCTCATGTCGATTCCAAACAACCAAAATTGTGATTACATACGCCGAGTCAAGCTTACAACTTCTCTGAGATCTATTCTTTCCCACCATCGGTGAACATTACCAAAAAATCCATAGTCCTGATAAAAGATGGCACGTCTATTAGCTGGTTCAGCTCTGATACAGGTCCACGGATAGTTCACACAGCATAGTCTGAGTGTTGCCAAGCACCGCACATTCTTCATAATTTGTTGATAATCCAGGTGGCCACCAACTCCAAAAAGCAAAATTCTGTTATAAATCCCATTATGTACATCCCCCAGGAACAGTGTCCCATCGAGGTAAGAGGTCTCTCCTTCACTCTGTCTTCTTGTTGAAAATTTGATGAATTGCATTGAGACCAGTGGCCAAATCCATAGTTTACAATTCAGAAGATACACAAAACGCGTCTCTGATAAGGTTCACAGGTCAAAAAGCAGAGCAGGGAGAAAAGAAAAGAAGCGTCTGCCCTTGCCTAGGGCAAGCAAGAAAATAAAGACGCTTCACAACACAATCTGTGCCCTCATTTACCCATCCACCCCTACAGCACTCTACTACATCTCTATAAAGTTAACCTGAATTAATCACTCTATGGAGTTTACCCAGGACTTCAGATCACAGTCATACATACACCAGTGGGGACATCAGAGACAATAAGGCATTCAGTGCACAATTAATTCAGTTGACCGTTACAGTGTCAATAGACTTTTTTTTAATTTACATGCATTTTTTTTAAATTTGCATCATTTTAGGACAATGTGCTTATACATGGCTAAAATGAGCTTTGACTCATCAGTCTGGCTACAATGCTAAAGAGAAACCTGTGGTTAAGGATGTTGTAGAAAAATATTCTTGCTTAATCTCACTAAGGAAGCCACACTTGACAAAAGGAGAAGATTTTTAACCTGTTTTTACTTGCAAGGTAGATTTTCAGGATATGTTTGACAATATTGGGATTTAGGATTTGTGAATGACACAAGAGATCAGGGATGATTAAAATGATTTATTATTAAATCGCCGCTGGTGGAGGTCTGGTTCAGGGCCCAGGTTCGATCAGTAGAGATATAACAGTTAGTGACTTGGTAGTGACTTGGTAGGACTGCAAAGGTTCTGGGAGTAATAGTAAAGATATCAGAGTCAGAGTCAGAGATTCTTTATTGTCATTCACACCACAGCTGGTGTATGAGATGAAACGAGATTATATTCACAGGGTCCCAGTTACATCCAACAATAAAATGTAAAAGAAAAACAGTAATAACATCTAAGATATGAACTAAGAAAAAAATCAACTAAAAATACACCAGGCACTAATAGCACAACAATATTACTTCGAACAGCAGCACAAACATGAGTCTGTATGAGCAGATGAGCACGAACGAACATAGTAAAATGAAAGAGATCAACAGCAACATGAAACAGATCAGCAGCAGTATGAAACAGATCAGCAGCAACATGTGATTGATTTTTTTCTCAGTGATTATTCTGGTTAGATATTCATGAGTCTAACAGCCTCAGGGTAGAAGCTGTTCCTCAGTCTAGTGGTTCTACACTTAATGCTCCTCAACCTCCGTCCTGAGGGGAGTGGGGCAAAAAGTGTGTGTGCTGGGTGAGTGTGGTCCTTCATGATGCATGTCACAGTCCTCTTGTTCTGTTTAAAGTGATTGGTTCTGTTCTCAACGCACCACAAACTAACTGTATTGAACCTTCACCTGCTGCATGTGAAAACTTTCTAAACTTCTTTGCTGAGAAAGTCAAGGGCCCAGATCTCACCTTCTGCTCATGACCCCTCATTCTCTGTGCCCTGCGCGGCTGTTTTTGACAGCTTTGAACCTGTGACTCTGTCGTCTCTGCAGGAGGTGGTCAGTCAGTTGAAGCCAACAGGTTCACCAAGTGATGCTGTTCCTCCTCGTTTACTCAAAGTGGTTTTCATCACTGTAGGTCCTTCAGTCCTGGCTCTTCTGAACAGCTGTCTGTCCTCTGGTGTGGTCCCTGGACATTTTAAACATGCAGCTGTCCAGCCTCTCATTAAGAAACCCACTCTTGACCCCTCTGTTCTTGCTAACTACAGGCCCATCTCCAAACTGCCATTTCTTTCAAAAATGCTCGAGAAGGTTGTGTACAACCAACTATCAGCATATTTGGAAGAACAGAACATTCTCGAGGTTTTACAGTCTGGTTTTAAAGCTCTACACAGAATCTGCTCTTTTAAAGGTTTTTAACGACATATTTTTAGCAACAGACTCTGGTGACAGTGTTGTCCTCCTGCTTTTAGACTTATCATCTGCTTTTGACACCGTGGACCATGACATCTTACTATGTCGTTTGAAACAATCACTGCACTAAAACCATAGATATACGGAAGGATCTGTGTTCGGATATTCCCGGAAATGGCCCGCAATGATCCTTAAAAAAATCCCTAAATCTGGATACTTATCTTCGGCAGATCCAAAATAAATGTGGCATGTTATTTGTCAAGGGCCTGCCAAAGATAAGTATCCGGATTTTGGGATCTTGGGATTTTTTAAGGATCATTGCGGTCCATTTCCGGGAATATCCGGAAATATAAGTATAAGTATATGTAAAGGATACGGAGATATACTACATCAGATCTTACCGTATATCTATGGTTTTAGTGCAGTGAATGGGGGGGGGGGGGGGGTGTCAGCGGTGCAGCACTGAACTGGTTTAGGTCCTACTTAGCCGACCGTACTTTCTGTGTCCGCCTTGGTGACCATGAGTCCTCCTCTGCTCCTCTTCTGTGTGGGGTTCCTCAGGGCTCAGTCTTAGGCCCCCTCCTCTTCACACTGTACCTGCTCCCTCTTGGCTCCATTCTTAGAAAATATGGGATCTCCTTTCATTGTTATGCAGATGATA
The DNA here is from genome assembly GCA_038048925.1 of Garcialebias charrua. Taxonomy (NCBI): domain Eukaryota; kingdom Metazoa; phylum Chordata; class Actinopteri; order Cyprinodontiformes; family Rivulidae; genus Garcialebias; species Garcialebias charrua. Next base: position 35,306 of record JBBPBX010023344.1, on the reverse strand, counting down.
CGCAGATTTATGTCCCGCTTCAGAAAAAGGACTCCAACTCTCTGGCCCCTCTGTTTTCATGTCTGGAGGACATCAAAGCCTGGATGGCTGTGAACTTTTTAAAGTTTAATGAGGGGAAGACTGAGGTGATGGTTTTTGGAAGCTCCACTGAGACTCCCAAGGTCAATGTTGGTTCCTTGGCTCAATACATCAGACCTATTGTTACAAACCTGGGGGTCAAGATCGATGCCGGACTAAAATTTGAAAACCACATCAGAGCAGTTGTTAAAACTAGTTTTTTCCACCTGAGGCAGCTGGCTAAGGTGAAGCCAATTCTTTCCAAGCAGCATTTTGAAACAGTAGTTCACGCCTTTGTGACCACACGGCTGGACTACTGTAATGCACTCTATATAGGAATCAGTGATTCGTGTATCTCTCAGCTTCAGAGGGTACAGAACGCCGCTGCACGACTTTTAACTGGCACACGAAAGTTTGATCACATTACTCCTGTTTTAACCTCCCTGCACTGGCTGCCCGTACATTACAGGATTCATTTTAAAGTTCTTTTATTTGCTTTTAAAGCGCAAAATGGTCTTGCCCCGCCCTATCTGTCCGAGTTGCTGCAGCCATACACACCCTCTCGATCCCTCAGGTCATGTGATCAGCTGCTCCTGAGTGTCCCAAAGACAAAACGCAAGCTCAGAGGAGACCGTGCTTTTGCTGTGGCAGCTCCTAAACTGTGGAACAACCTTCCCTTGAACATCAGACAGGCCTCTTCCCTGTCTGTTTTTAAATCTCTTCTTAAAACCCATCTCTTCTCCCTGGCCTATGACACCATCTGCGATGTTGACTTTTAATAATTTTAGTCGCTTGTTTTATCTGAGTGTATGATTCCTCAACTTTTATTATGTGACTTTTATTTATTTTAATCATTTTATTACCTGATTGTGATTTTTTTGTTGTGTGTACAGCACTTTGGTCCTGTAGGTGTTTAAAGTGCTCTATAAATAAAGCTGGTATGGTATGTGGCTCTCTTCCTGCATCTGGAGGTGTAGATGTCGGTGATGGTGGGGAGACTGACTCCAACATCTTCTGTGCAGCCTTCACCACTCTCTGTAGAGCTTTTCTTTCTGCAGCCTCCATGCCACACGTTGATGCTGGAGCACAGGATGTTCTCCACTGCACACCTGTAGAAGGAGGTGAGGACTGGGCTTCTCAGACCAGCTCGTCTCAGCCGTCTGAGAAAGTAGAGTCTGATGACCTTTCTTGATAAGGCTGTAGTGTTGTTGCTCCAGCTGAGTCACTAACCTTCACAGTTGAGGATAAGGAGTAATCCTTTTGATGTTTGCAGAGGATGGCATCAAGAGCTGTTAGCAGGCAGAAACAGAGGGCGACAAGGCAAAGTACTGATCTTGGGGTTGTCCAGGGGCAAAGTCCAGAAAGACAGGCTTGGGTCGAGAACTGTTGGTCAGAGACTTGAATCCAAATCCAGAGGATAATCCAAAGGGCGTAGTCAAGATAATCATAAGTGGGGTCGGTACCATGGTCAGATTTCTGAGTCCATAATAGGCAAGCGCAAGGCAAGGCGAGGAATCCAGAAGACACGCATGGGGTCAAAACAGGAGAGACAGGCAAGGCTTTTGCATGAATGTTGGACATCTACTAACACAAAATCTTTCAATAATCTGGCACTGAAAAACTGTGAACATGGAGCTTAAGTAGTGAGCAGAACAAGTGCATGGAATGAGAGCTTATTGCTGTGGAGAGGCAGTGTGGCATGGTGAGAGGTGGCATGCAGGGTCAGAGCACAAGAAACAAAACATGGAGTGATCAGAAGCAGGGAAAAAGAGGAGCTGTGGAATGAGGGGACAAAAACCATGGCAGATGGGGGCAGAAACATGAAAAGGTTACACATATTTACAAGAACATGCATGAAGACCAGTCACAAGGATCTGCCATGAGCTGTGTGTGAAGCTTGTTTTTATATGCTTATTCGTTCAGCCGAGCTCACAGAATCAGAGGTGACCTTGGAGCAACAACTGCATGCTGCAGCCTCACCCAGCTCCTCATCCAGCTCTCTCTGCTAACCCAAACATATGGTTCATGGGCAGAGTTAAGATTCTCAGCCATAGTAGTTAAAAACATCCATAAACTTTGACCAAAAATTCCCTAAGAAATGAATAAATGTGTTGCAATGACTCAGTCAAAGTCATAAAACAAGTGAAATGTTGTGGTGGCGCATTGAGCTGAGAATAAATGAAAGCCTCCAAACGTCAATGAACTGAAGCAACGTTGGAAAGAAAAGTGGGCCAAAATTCCTCCACAACCATGTGCGATACTCATTAAGTCATACATTACTACAACTACTACTAATCCAAGTAGTTGCAGCTAAATGAGGTTCTGCAAACTGTTGCATCATGGGGTGGACTTAGTATTTTAAACACTGATTTTTCATTTTAGCATTGTTTTCACATTTAAAAAATGCTGACAGTGGAATGTACTGTGTGTTTTTGTACACTAGACACAAGAGTTGAATACTGTACATTGAAAAACTATTATGAACCAAATAATTTGTGTTGTGAGTGTATCATGAGTTTATCAATGTTGCCTGTAAATTTAAACTTTTTTTTATGTTTAAATTGAATTAAAACAACAGACCCTTTGACTATATTTATTGATCTTCGGAAAGACAGTAGGACAAGGAAAAATGAATGTTATTTAACCTATAGTATTCCTGAAATGAGAAATATTTAATACAAGAGCCAGTAGTAATGTAGAGTATTTAAAAAAACAACTGAAATTAGCAGAAGATTAATGAGATCAAACAGCCTGCTGGAAAACAGATATGCGATCTCCTGCTAAGCCCTGAAAAAACAGCATTACACCCTCATTGAGACTTTGTACTCCTGGAAGATCACTGAACATAAAAATGTGTGGATTCAGCTTACACGTTTAAACACTAAATTTGTACTTTGTATGTAAAAACTGCACAGCATAGATTGCAGACTTTTTGTAGTGTTTTACTAATCTGAACCTCCCAGGCAACACGTTATTTCCTTTTAAAGCTGGTTTGAACTTTTCGCTCATTAGGTAGTTTCTCTGAGTAAAGACCTCATTTTGAATTTCTTGATAGTAGACATAAATAAATAAAAAGGAACTGAAACGTTTACAGAGTATGCAATTTTAGGCAATTGAATTTTGATTAATTAAATTATTTGGGTAGAAGGTAAGCAAGGAGTGGGGGAGATGCATTGAAAAGCACCACAAAAGCAACCTCTTAATGCCTTATTCCAAAAGTTGGGCTAGGGACCCCACTGTGGGCCTTAAAACAATAAGAGGGGGTCCTTAGATACAGGGGTGGACTGGCCATCGGGAACACCAGGACATTTCCTGGTGGCCTGGCCCGCTCAGTGATCGCGGAGGGGCTGGACCAAAGGCTCGGTTCGGGTCGCACTCGATTATTTTAAATAAATAATCCATGGTTTCACTCACGTATCCATCTCACTGAAGCTCCCGCAGACTGAGCAGTAACAATATGGAAAGACAGACCCCCCCCCCCCACACACACACACACACACACCCTTCCACTCTCCTTTCTTTTTCTGAGGCTGTCTGTCACAGCAGAGCAGACACACAACAGGTTGCACGCCCGCTCCCTATAGTCCATAATGACACGCTTGTGAGGGTTATATGTTTGTGTGCACATCCCTGTATGCAGTAGTGATTTTAGTCTCTTTTTGGGGGTGCTCAAGCACCTCTAAACTTTAAGTCGGCACCCTCTGAATTTTTAGAAACCATCATTATAATTTTGTAAGGAAACTCAGTTCTCAAACCCTAGATTCACCAAAAGATTGGATAAATTTGGATTAAATGATGACAGAAAAGGGCCAGTAAAATCTTTTTTTTTTTTTCACGAGTTGGATCCTCAATGTCACCTTTCAGCAGGCATGTCAACAACTGAGAAATAGGCAACCTCAATTTGTCCTGAAGCGAAATGTTGGGCTGAATGGGCTGAAACTTTTGCTATCAGAAACTGAATTTGAATTGCTCATTTGAAACTGAATTTCACTAAATTGAAACTAGTTTCAGCCCATACGCCCCTTACCTGCAGGATCTGCAGCCCTGTTTTCCTCCAACAACATTGTCAGGGTTCTGCATTGGGAACGCTTTGCGGTCAGAGAAATTCCTTGAACAATCATCAGGAAAAAAATGGTATACTGTAACATTGTCAGTGGGAAACATGCAATTCAGACATGTTACCCTGAATGCTTAGAGGGTGGAATACAGTTTATTCTATTTCAAAAACTAACGGAAGTTTGGAAAAAATGTAAAAGATGATCAAACCTGACAGCTGACCCAATGACCAGCTGATTAATTCAGTTAAATTCAATTAAGTTTATTTAAATAGTACCAAGTCACAACAGAAGTCATCTCAGGGCACTGAACAGAAACCTGTTGACAGAAACATCCATATATACAAAAAACAAGTTAACATTATTTATCTGACAAGCAGACTGCTTTGAATTTAACTCCATGGCAGAACTCTCAGCAAGCACGAAAGCAACATTGGAAAGGAAAAACTCCCCCATGAGGAAGAAACCTTTAGCAGAAAAAGGCTTAGGACAAACAGCCATCTGCTTTGACCGGCTGGGTTTGAGAGGAACAGATACACAAAGGCCGGTCAAGAATCACATCTTAAGATAGAACTACAGTAGTCCCTCGCTACTTAGTTCGACTTTTGCAAACTCTCTCTATCGCCGTTTGTGGATGTACATAATATTGTACAAAAAAAATTTCAACACAACACACAATTGTGGACTGTATAGTAATATCACTGTACTAATATGGTTGGGGAAAAAGTTAATGACAAAAATAATAATAATTCAGACAGGCGCAGCCATTTTGTAGTTTTCGTTCAATAAGTCTACACTGTATTGCCAGCAAAAAAGAACTAAATTAACCATAGGTAACAGTGCACTTCCCAGAATTAAACAGTGCTTCCAGCCTGCTGCTTTCTGCCAAAATGGAAGAAACGTTTTGATCCGATCCAAACCTGCCTAAAACATTCAGTCCTTATTCATAGTGACTTTGATGCTCAGTGGCTGCATAGAGCTGATCAGAACCGGACCAAAGCTGGTGAGTCCCCATATAAAATGTTGCAGTAGCTACTCTGCAGTACTGTACACACTGTATATGTATGTTTTTAAAATTACATAGGTTTAATTAACTGAGTACAGAGATGCGCACGTGTACATATAATTCTCGCATGTGCAGGTCATTACAGATTATGGAGAGCCGACGCGCAACCTGTTGTGTGACTCTGCTTTACTGTGACATACATTCAGAAAAGGAAGGTAGGGGATTATACCTGTATATACAAATACTAAAATAGATACATTGTTGGTACTTTGCAGAATTTCACTTACTGCAGGCAGGTTCAGAACCGAACACTGGCAATAAAGGAGGGACTACAATAGTATCAAATGAAAACTATTCAATTTTAGCAATTATTTTATGGAAATGAGGTCAATTTATCCTCCAGTAGTCAAAGCCTACGGCATCAAAACAAGCCAACCCTAATTATAGGATTTATCAAAAAGAAAAATCTTAAGCCGGGTCTTAAAACTGGACAATGTGTTTGCCCTATGGACAGAAACTGGAAGTTGGTTCCACAAGAGAGGAGCCTGACAACTGAAAGATATTCCTCCCATTCTGCTTTTGGAAACTCTAGGAACCGCAAGTAAACCTGTAGTCTGAGAGCAAAGTGCTCTGTTAGGAAAATATGAAACAATAAGATCTCAAATATAAGATGGAGCTTTGTTGCTAAGAACCTTGTAGGTTAGAAATAATGTTTTGAATGCAATTCTGAATTCAACATGGAGCCAGTGGAGATAAGCTACAACTGGAGATATATTATTTCTACTAGTAACTACAGTTAAGACTCTGGCAGCAGCAATTTTGATTAATTGAAGACGTTTTAAAGAAGTATTTGGACACCCAGATAATATACTGTTGCAATAGTCCAGCCTAGACGTGACAAATGCATGAACCGGTTTTTCTGCATCATTTTTAGAAAAGATGTTTCTAATTTCAGTGATATTATGCAGGTGGAAAAAGGCAGTTCTAGTAATGTTTTTAATGTAGGTCTTAAAAGGTAAGTTCTGATCAAAAATAACACCACGATTTTTAACATTAGAGCTGGAGTCCAGATTAATGCCATCCAAGGAGGGCGAAAGACTTAAACAAATATTCCTAAGAGGCTCAGGTCCAAAAGCCAAAACATTTGTCTTATCAGTATTCAAAAGCAGAACATTTACGGTCATCCAGGTTTTTGTCTTCAAGACAAGTTTGTAGTCTAAGTAACTGATTGGATTAATTGGGTTTCATGGACAAATATAACTGTGTATCATCTGCATAACAATGAAAATTTATCCCATGGTGTTTACGGTAATAACTTTACCTAATGGAAGCATATTTAAGGTAAATAGTATTTATCCAAGCAATGAACCCTGAGAACTCCCTGATTATCTTTGGTGTATGATGAAAATTCATTATTTACATTTAGAAATTGGAATATATCCAAAAAATAAGACTTAATGCAATTTAGATTTGTTCCTGTAATTCCAATATTATATTTAAGTCTCTGTAGTAGAATATTGTGATCAACTGTATCAAATGCAGCACTGAGGTCTAACAGAACTGGTGTCGACACAAGTCCATTATCAGAGGCCATGAGAATATCATTAATAAGTTTCACAAGTGGTGTTTCTGTGCTATGGTGAGCTCTAAACCGTAACTGAAACTCGTCAAGCAGGTTACGTCTTTGCAGATGTTCACGCAACATTACATTTTGTTTGTTTGTTTTATTTATTCATTTAATTTCAATTTAAAACAGGACATATTCAAAACTATTAAAATAAAAATACCCATAAAATGAAAGGCAGCAGAAGAAGAATGAATTATTATCATTTATGCCCCTTCTTAACAATATCAATTCAAAACAATCAATCAATTCAAACAATATATAATTAACAAACCACAAAACTTATCACAATTATTCATTGTAATTCCCAAATTTTCTCAAACTTAAATATAACTCATCAACAATACATTCTTGATTCTTTTCTTAAATACAACTAATGATTTCTCCTTTTTTGTATCATTATCCAAACTATTCCATAAACCAATTCCCCTCATGATAGTAGACCTACCCTTTAAACTTGTTATATACCTCATCTTTACAAAAATATCTGTTCCCTTTAAATTATAACAACTATTTCTTTTTAACAAAATACATTTGTATGTTCAATGGTAAATTTTCATTCTGAGCCTTGTAAATCAGTAATAGAATATTGTAATCCACCAAATCATAAAACGTAAGAATTGTCAGTTGATAAAACAAAATACTTGAAGGATTACAATAATGCTTTTTTGAGATAACTCTTATAACTCCATCCATCCATCCATCCATTTTCTTCCGCTTATCCGGGGTCGGGTCGCGGGGGTAGCAGCCTAAGTAGGGAGGCCCAGACTTCCCTCTCCCCAGCCACTTGGAGCAGCTCCTCTGGGGGAATCCCAAGGCGTTCCCAGGCCAGCCGAGAAACATAGTCCCTCCAGCGTGTCCTGGGTCTTCCTCTGGGTCTCCTCCCGGTGGGACATGCCCGGAACACCTCACCAGGGAGGCGTCCAGGAGGCATCCTAACCAGATGCCCGAGCCACCTCAACTGGCTCCTCTCGATGTGGAGAAGCAGCGGCTCTACTCCGAGTCCCTCCCGGATGACTGAGCTTCTCACCCTATCTCTAAGGGAGAGTCCAGACACCCTGCGGAGAAAACTCATTTCAGCCGCTTGTATCCGAGATCTCGTTCTTTCGGTCATAACCCAGAGCTCATGACCATAGATGAGGGTGGGAACGTAGATCGATCGGTAAATTGAGAGCTTTGCCTTTTGACTCAGCTCTCTCTTCACCACGACAGACCGGTACAGCGCCCGCTTCACTGCGGACGCTGCACCTATCCGCCTATCGATCTCACGCTCCAGTTTTCCCTCATTCGTGAACAAGACCCCGAGATACTTAAACTCCTCCACTTGGGGAAGGACCTCCTCCCCGACCTGGAGAAGGCATGCTACCCTTTTCCGGCTCAAGACCATGGCCTCGGATTTGGAGGAACTGATCCTCATCCCGGCCGCATCACATTCAGCTGCAAACCGCTCCAGCGAAAGCTGTAGATCACGAACTGATGAAGCCAATAGGACCACATCATCTGCAAAAAACAGAGAAGCGATTCCAAGGCCACCAAAACGGATCCTCTCAACACCTTGGCTGCGCCTAGAAATTCTGTCCATAAAAGTTATGAACAGAATCGGTGACAAAGGGCAACCTTGGCGGAGTCCAACTCTCACCGGAAACGAGCCTGACTTACTGCCAGCGATGCGGACCAAGCTCTGACACCGGTCGTACAGGGACCTAACAGCCCATATCAAAGGGCCTGGTACCCCATACTCCCGGAGTACCCCCCACAGAACCCCCCGAGGGACGCGGTCGAATGCCTTTTCCAAGTCCACAAAGCACATGTAAACTGGTTGGGCAAACTCCCACGCACCCTCCAGGACCCTGCTGAGGGTGTAGAGCTGGTCTAGTGTTCCACGACCAGGACGAAAACCACACTGCTCCTCCTGAATCCGAGGTTCGACTATCCGACGGACCCTCCTCTCCAGAACCCCTGAATAGACCTTACCAGGGAGGCTTAAGAGTGTGATCCCCCTATAGTTGGAACACACCCTACGGTCCCCCTTTTTGAATAGGGGAACCACCACCCCAGTCTGCCAATCCAAGGGAACTGCCCCCGATGTCCACGCGATATTGCAGAGTCGCGTAAGCCAACACAACCCCACAACATCCAGAGCCCTAAGGAACTCGGGACGAATCTCATCCACCCCCGGAGCCTTGCCACCGCGGAGCTTTTTAACCACCTCTGCGACCTCAGCACCAGAGATTGGAGAGCCCGACCCAAAGTCCCCAGGCTCTGCTTCCTCAGTGGAAAACGTGCCAGTAGGATTGAGGAGGTCTTCGAAGTATTCCGCCCACCGACTCACAACACCCAACCACACCCCTCCAGGTCTCACTGTCATTGCCCACGTGAGCGTTGAAGTCCCCCAGCAGAACAAGGGAGTCCCCAGGAGGCGCACCCTCCAATACCCCCTCCAAGGACTCCAAAAAGGGTGGGTAATCTGCGCTGCCGTTTGGCGCATAGGCACAAACAACAGTCAGAGCCCGTCCCCCCACACGTAGGCGAAGGGAGGCTACCCTCTCGTTCACCGGGGTGAACCCCAACGTACAGGCACCAAGATGGGGGGCAACAAGTATGCCCACTCCTGCTCGGCGCCTCTCACCAGGGGCAACTCCAGAGTGGAAGAGTGTCCAACCCCTCTCAAGGAAACTGGTTCCAGAGCCAGAGCCATGCGTTGAGGTGAGTCCGACTATTTCTAGCCGGAACCTCTCAACCTCACACACTAGCTCAGGCTCCTTCCCCACCAGAGAGGTGACATTCCATGTCCCAATGGCCAGCTTCTGTAGCCGAGGATCAGACCGCCAGGGTCCCCGCCCTCGGCCACCACCCATTCCACAATGCACCCGACCCCTTTGGCCCCTCTCACAGGTGGTGAGCCCATGGGAAGGGGGACCCACGTCTCCTCTTCGGGCTGTGCCCGACCGAGCTCCATGGGTAAAAGCCCGGCCACCAGGCGCTCGCCAACGTGCCCCTCCTCCGGACCTGGCTCCAGAGTGGGGCCCCGGTGACCCGCATCCGGCCGAGGGAACATTGTTTCCATTAATTGAATTCATCATAAGACTCTTATAACTCTTTTTTGTAAAATAAAAATAGACTTGGTAACAGTTTTACATGCTGTACCCCAAATACCAACAATCTTTTCCAACCTTGCTCTCGACGGAGGCAGTCGCAACCTCTTCCCTCTCCTGTCCTTCCCCCCCCCTGCTGCTGGCAGCTCCACAGATAAGCACATCGAACGCAAATTAAGATGGATTGGAGGTTTGGGCATTCGATTCTACAAACAAGACCTCTACAAAAGGAACGGCACAAGGGGAGCCTTCCCACCCTCACAGAGTGACAGAGGATACGCCATGGATTCCGCCCCATGGATTCCGTGGTTTCCTGGAAGTGCTCTGTGGAGGTGAAGAATCTTGGATTATATTGGATTATGATGGCAGCGCTTTGCTTTTTTGGCGTTTGTGGAGCTGTAGTGGACCTACCCAGGGTCAAACTAAGGTTTTTTGAACTGTCCAATGATGACCTCTCAGTAAAGCAAGACATTTACTACAAAATCATTCCATTAGTTGTAATCTTAGAACATAGTCACCAAAAGAGACTATTTCTATCTTTGATTTTATTCTAATGTGACCAAAAGAATAACTTTTGTCATTTTCATGATGTGTGCTTTTAAGCTGTGTTATTCTGTAAGAGTATTACTGTGTTCACTGCTGTGTTAAAGGTGAAGTCTCGGGTCACAGAGACCGGACGGTTTTGTTTAGAAAGTCAGAAGACAGTTAATCTGTTGTTTTTCATGAAAGGGCTCCAGCTGCTCTGTCTTTTCCTAAACAAATCTCCCTCTGCTCTGGCTGTAACCTTGGGTCATGATAACGACAAGTTTCTCTCCTTTCTAATTCTCTTTTAAGTCCTAACTTTGCGGAAACGCTTCAGAGTTTGCTGGGAGCTTCAAAGAGATGTGAACCTTCCCAAAGGGCTGGGGTACGCTTGGTCAAGAGCTAACGACCTTCGTCATCCAGCTGGGACTGATAACTTGCTGTTATGAGTCCACTTCGAATGAGCATAAGCTCAAAACTTTGTTATTCCTTCCTGGAATAATTTATCTTGAGCCAAAAAACCACGATTGCCACGGCTTCTGCCGACGAAAGCGAGTATCACCGACACCGACAAGGTAAACACGTCTGGAGTCCAGCTTGGACTTGCGGGACCGACGACTCGTCAGTCCAAAGCTGATCACAGCTCTTTACCAGAACCGAGGCGGACGTCTTAAGGTAAAGGAGCCGCTGTTTGCTTGCTGGAGGTGTGATGATATCTTAGCTGGACGCGTACGGAAGAGTGTCATCTGGTTTCATAAATGCAAGATAAACTTCCTCTCTTAACCTCCCAATTCTTCTTAAATCTCTCCTCCTATCTTTTTCCCTCAATTCTAAGCTGGAAACTATTTTAAGCTAAAGAGCCCATCAGACTAAATATGTTTAACATCTAGTATTTATGTCTGTTGTGTTAAATTTAAGTGTGCTGACGTATTTAAATTGAAAGAAAGTGAAATCATGTCAATCAAGTGTAATGGTGTTAATTTAGTTGATTCATTTTAAATAAATGATAGTGTCTCTTTGACATATCAAGCTAAGTTAACGTGTCCATTGTCACTCTATAGCTCTGTTTATTTATCCATCATAAAGATCACAGAAATATTGGGTAAACTGAAAAAGAAAAGAATCCGTGAAATTACTATTCAATCTGAATAAGTAAATTAATTAAGGATAAAGAGGTCAGCTTAATACTGACCCCTGTTAAAATCCTTTAGTTACATCTGGGTGGCACTATATGTGTTTAAAGACACAATATATGGTCTCCCTCATGTTTCTTACATCTGGTGGCCCTACGTGTTTTCTAAAAGTTTATTGATAGCTCTGTGGTCTCTCATGAACTGTAACGTCATGTTTGCATAAGAGGATCCAAGTTTTAAACTCTGAGGATAATAATTTTGGCTGGAAGTGTTCAAAGCAGGCAGATTCTGCATGTTTTTATCATTTGAGGCTGAGGAATTGTTATTCGTTTCAACTCTGTTACACGCTGTTGGAAGCATTCAGGTGAGTTTTTGTCAGCCCGTGGTCTGTGGGGGTTCTGGTTCGGTCTAGTTCACGCAGACTCCTGTACAAAGCTTTGTTTGACCGCCGAGTCAAAAGCCTGAAAGCTACTTTAACATCTACAAGATTGCTGTGCTGGTATTTTACATTTTAGAGCAGGCCAAAGAAGCATATAACTGTTAGAACGGTGTCGGATAGTGGTTCTGAAACCCGAGTTCTGCTCCTTAAAAGTGGACCAGAACCGACCTTGACGCGCTCCGAGAGAGTCCGTGTTTGTTCAACAGCTGCAGTGCTGTGTTACTGAGCGTAACTAAGTTGGCCTGTCTAGGTGTGTTCGCCGCATGTTTCAGAATTTTGGGAAGTTAATTTGTAGCGTTTGAGTTGTTTTAAGAGTCTATAAAGTTGTGGTCTGCTGTGCAAGCTAACGTTAAGAAGACGTGTCCGACATGTCTGTTTATGAGCTGTGATTGGATGAACGAGAGCTGTGAACTGTCAATCACTCTCGTAGCGAACGCTGATTCGCTGATTTGGGAACGCACGCTGTTGCGAACAACCCACTTTGTCGTCATTTCCGGCACTGCATTGGTCGAAGGTAATAGAACTACATTCACCATGGTTGCTTGGGAAAAGGACTACAAGCGCTGTGATTGATTGGTTGACGTCACGTATCTGTTTAGCGAGCTCCGCCTCGCTCAACGGAAGCTGGTGACGCGCTGCGTCGACCCGCCTACTTGTGTCGTCATTTCCAGGTGCACTTCGGGTGATAAGCAGTTCACACACTCACAGTGAGTTTAAACACTCATTTAAAGCCATCTAAACTGTCTAACAACATAGATTTGTCTCTGACAAGAACGTGGTTCGAGCGTTTATCACGAACACACTAGAAACTAACTCTAAAAGGTAGTTTTCAGTTAAATACTGAATGAAATAAATCAGTCTCCACGTGATAAATATAGACTCAAAGCTGCCCCCTGTTGGTTAAAAGACGTTGACAGATGAGTTTTCTCAAAGACATCATAAAAAAGTCAGCATTTTTATGGTGAATTACCAGCTTTTAAAATTGTTCTGTACGCAAACAAAAACTCCTGTTTATTCTAAATACAAATTTTAGAATAACAGAGGTACTGACAAACAATTTATGCTCATTTTAAATACTGAAGAGATTTGAAATAACACTAAAAAGGGCATTTTTTAATTTGATTTTCAAATTAAATAAATAAAAAAAAATGATGGAGAACAGAGCATTTCCACATTATGCTCTTCACATCTCACTGCACTAAAACCATAGATATACGGTAAGATCTGATGTAGTATATCCCCGTATCCTTTACATATACGTATACTTATATTTCCGGATATTCCCGGAAATGGACCGCAATGATCCTTAAAAAATCCCAACATCCCAAAATCCGGATACTTATCTTTGGCAGGCCCTTGACAAATAACAGCCACATTTATTTTGGATCTGCCTAAGATAAGTATCCAGATTTTGGGATATTTTAAGGATGATTGCGGGCCATTTCCGGGAATATCCATACACAGATCCTTCCGTATATCTATGGTTTTAGTGCAGTGAGATCTCTGAATTTTAAACAGAATTGGTGTGTACATCTGCACACTTTTAGTTAAAAATTGCATTTTTAACGTTTTTCTGTGTACAATTAATGACTCCAGTTTATTTTAAATTTTTTTTTTTTTTTTTCTTCTTCTTTCGGCTTTATTCCCTGCGTTAGGGGTCGCCACAGCGAACTGGTCGCACGAAGATTTGGCAGTTGTTTTTACGCCGGATGCCCTTCCTGACACAACCACAGACCACCGAGCAACCACAGCCCTCTGTGTGGAGCAGAGAGCTGATATCTAGGGTTCCCGGGGGAGCAGATGGTGGGGGTTAAGGGCCTTGCTCAAGGGCCCAGAGTGGGGCAGATGAGGGTGGATACAAGTGTGACCGCTTCACTTATCCCACCCACATCTTTGATGTTGTCGGTACCGGGGCTTGAACCGGCGACCTTCCGATCACAAGCTCACCTTCTTAACCTTTACGCCACCACTCCCCTAACTCCAGTTTATTTTAAATAAAAAGTTTAAAATAACAAACAAAATTACATTTTTCAATCCAGATAACTGCGGCAACTCAAAAGGTTTTACTGAAACTGAAATACATTATCTTGGTGCAAAATAAAACAAAATCTGCTAACATTTTAGTGTTAACATTGCATTTATTTGAAATCTTTAAGAAGGCGGTTGAGTGAAAGACAGAAAACATTAAGCGTGGTTTAATAGTAATTGTTTTAAAAGATAGGTCTATTAAGTTAATACGGCCACGAAGGCTTAACTTACCATATTTTTCATTGAAGGTAAAACCTAAAATAAATAAAAAGGTACTGAATGAAGGAAAGACTTGTTTATAGATTACAGGAACAAACCCAGAAAGCTGTTTTAGTTAAATAACTCACCGCTAAGAAAGCATTTATTTGCATACACTATAATAAATACCGTCTTATTGATTCAAACAAAATCAAAACTAAAAGATGGGAGATAACAATTATGATGAAGCTTTACAGCTGCTCACAGCAAAGCTTGAATTGTTAAGGCAGAATAACATTCGCAGAAGAGAAATTTTTCAACAAGTAAAACTTGAGTTAAAACGTGAGATCAAACAAAATCAAAACAAAAAGATGGGAGATAACGATTGTGATGAAGCTTTACAGCTGCACACAGAAATACTTGAATTGTTAAGGCAAGATAACATTCGCAGAAGAGAAAATTTTCAACAAGAAAAACTTGAGTTAAAAAGTGAGATTGAGCAATTAAAAATAAAACGGCGTGCTATAAATGGTTTTGATGTTCGTCAACTCCCTGACCCGATCTGGTTAAAAACAAAACCAGAACGTGAACTACATTACCAAGAAAAGGTCAAATCCCACTCGCTGGAGCTGGAAGGGACAAGTTCATCAACTCCCTCTCCTAAAAAAGGCGAGAAGAAACATGTTTTTCAAACTAACAGACCACTTACTGAAGATGCCCGCTGGAACAATGAGCCGGAGTGGCTCAGACAAGACCCAGAGTACATAAAACGATTTCAAAGGGGGGGCGCACGTCCTAAAGATAAGAAAGATGGTCACAAAAGTAAACCATATCACAAAAGGGGGTCCGAACAGGAACCCCCAGTTCAAGGACAAGCCCCTCCTGCCCCTGCACTGCGGACTGGACAGTCCGGGAGTAGCAAAAGGTCACAGAAGTTCCAGAAAAAAGGCAACATACCTCTATGCTCTGAGGAGATAGTGGACATAAGTTGGTTGTTTGAAAACTTGAATGATACAGAGGATGACCGAACTGGTACATTGAGTGACCTTGTCTTTGATAACTCAGAGCACATGGATAACTCAGAGCACACAGTTAGTGACAACAATAGCAAACGACAAAAAGAAAAACGTCTCAAAAAAGGCCTTGAGCTACAACATCAGTTTAAACAATCAGTGATGAAACAGTGCGCTGTAACTGCTGTTGAGGCTCACATGCAAAACAAAACACCCTCTGAGGTGTGCCCAGGTCAAAAGGTCGTATCCCAGTCGCAAAAAATAGGCGAGGTTCTCTCTCCTATAGAAAGCGAGAATAAACACCGTCGTCTCAAAGGCCCTCTGACCTCGGAAGAGGTAGAGAACATACGTCGATTGTTAAAAGAGTTGGATAATACTAGCAAGAATGAACAAGATTTTCAAACTGACATACACCGAAATGTTGGTACCAGCTGGAACAGTGACTCAAAATGGTTTAAAGGGAGCCCCGCCCCTGAAGCACCTCAGATTGAAAAGTCTGAGACAAGCAACGAACCACAAAAGGTAGGTGTTCACTCTCTAAGAGACCCACAACGGTTCAGATCGAACCAGATGGGTGAAAACCGAGGTCAATCGGTGGGTGGACTTCAAAAGAAATTGAAGGATGAGGACCTATACTCATGTAACTATGCGTCGTCCCAACAGCCACCCCCGAGCCTTGGAACTGCACCTCCCGCGCCTCGAACAGAACAGTTCAAGACAGGCAAAGAGTCACGAATGTCCCGGAATAATGGCCCAACACCTCTATGCTCGGAAGAGACAGAGGAAGTAAGTAGTTTGTCAGTAGATTTGAATGTTACTGTGCTTGACCAACCTGATACAATGAGTGGCGTTATCATTGATAATGACACTATCAACATTGACCAACCTGGAGCGATGTGTAGCACTGTCTTTCACAAAGACTCAGAGCACACAAATAACTCAGCGCACACTACTACCAACATTGCCATGGATGTTGACAGCAAACCAATTGCTGACACACAACAACATCCTGAAGGTCATGATGCTGACAGCCAACAAGATGCTGACAGTGAACATGAGTACACAGACAGAGTCACACGTGAACAGAAACGTGGACCAAGACCTGTGAGGTTTCTGTGTAACTTTATACAAAGGGGGGTGGCTAAGAAAGCTTACCTGCCTATCACACTGGAAGGTGTCCTTGAGCGTGAAGCCCTCCTGGATGGTAGTGCTGATATAACCATTATGTCGGCCAAGCTGTTCGAGGAGCTGAGGACCGCCGCTAACGGTGTTGACAGGCAAATACCCTTTGAGAAATGTGCTATTGAGCTACAGGGTCTCGCAGAGACGAGAACAACCCTAACAGCTATAGCTATGGTTCACATGCAGATTGGCGAAATGACACTACGCCACCCGGTGTACGTGTCTAAACTTGACTCATTCCCATTTCTGGTTGGCCAAGACTTTATAAACCGCTTTGAAGCGATTATAGACTATGGCCAACAGAAAATGTGGAGCACAGTGAGAAAACCCCTGCCAATAAAAGTGCTTCCTAGTTGCGATACAGACTGCCTAACCGCAGGTACCGCAGAGGACACAAGGGACTGCTCATCCGAGGACGAGAGCCCGGTAAGTGAACCTTCAACTACAGGTGAGACAGAAGAGACCCAAAAGTTGGACCAAACTCTGGCCCAACAAGAGAACCTCCTCTGTGAGCTGACACATTCAGCACTCCCTGACCACTGCCTACCACAGGTAGTGAAAGGTGTGGAGATCCACGGATCCCACACCGAAGACGCTGTACTGTCCTCTGGGACAGGTAATTCGGCAATCAACCAAGCTTTCGATGAAACCTTGGTTCAAGGGCATCTGAGTCCAGAAAATGACAGTCAACCAAACGCTGACAGTCACTTGGACATCATTGTTGCAGATTACGAGGACCCCTCATCAGACAAGAAGGGGGCAAACTCACATTACCTACCACAGGTAGAGAAAGGTGTGGAGATCCAAGGACCCCACACCGAGGTTGCTGTACTGTCCCCTGGGACAGGTAAATCGGCTATCAGCCAAGCTTTTGATGAAACCTTGGTTCAGGAACATTTGTGTCTAGAACTAATCAGAAATGACATAGTTTTTACAGACTCAAAGGGCCCCTCTTCAGTCAAGAAATGGAAAGACACACACAATGACAGTGACCCGTCGCAGTCTGTACAATCAGACACACCTGCGACTGCACCGACAGTTGTGACACACCTGAATTACACGGAAAGAGGTAAACGTAAGAAGATACGTTGGCCAAAACCTAAACGATTCCTGTGTACCGTCTTCTCTCAGCTGCGCGAACAGCTTAAACTAAACGGTGGCATCCTAACTTGTGCCCATGGACGGACGTCCTCACCTGTGATCGTGGTCCCCCATGACCAAAGGGGGGTGATGTTAGGCCATGCCAAAGACAAAGATTTGAATGTACACCTCAGAAACACTTTTGCTTTCGCCCAGAAAAACCTGGAAAGATCCGCTGAAGGACGTAAGGCGTACTATGACCAGAAGGCCTCTCATAATGAACTCCAAGTGGGAGACAGAGTCTGGTACTATACGTTCGCTCCAGCAACCGGGAAAGGAGGGTCCGAGACCGGAACTCTCGCCCGCAAACTAATGCCCAGGTGGACTGGACCTCATCTGATAACAGACAAAGTGTCCTCAGTCGTCTACGAAATCAAAATCAGCAAAGGCCGCAAAGAGCCAATTGCTAAATGGGTACATCGAAATCAGATCAAACCTTACAAGGCGTTCAATGACTCCACAAAAGACAAAGATCTCACAAACTTACTGACTTCATGGGATAATAAGGTCGTACAAACATTAGTTAGTAAATAAACTAATCTGGTTGTGCTAGGTTTCTTGGATAAATCTGCAGAGAACTCCGTTGTTTCAAGCCAAATTAACGCGGCCGGAGGATTTTATTGTGTGTTTTGTGTCCACCACTCGACGGTGAGTCGTTAGTTTTATGTATTTTAGTTACTTTTCATTAAATCTGTTGACTGCCTATAGAATGTAGACATCTTCCCGGTCAGAGCTGAACTGGACGCTAACTCTAGCTGGTTGTGCTAGGTTTCTTGGATAAATCTGCAGAGAACCCTGCTGTTTCAAGCCAAATTAACGCGGCCAGAGGATTTTATTGTGCGTTTTGTGTCAACCACTCGATGGTGAGTCGTTAGTTTTATGTATTTGGGTTACTTTTATGTATAAATGCAGTGGCGACACACCCGTGTATTTGAGATTTAAAAGTGGTCTTAGGGATTAAAAGATCATTCTCTTTTTTGTTAATTTCGTGGCCGAATAGAATATATGTACGGAAAGCAGGATCCACGTGCAGATGTCTGTGCTGCCTCAGTTTAGTTTAAAACAAATGCACATGTGGTTTCCTGTTTGTTTTATTTTAAACTAAACTTTAAACTTGAAGTGCATATATTCATTTAATGGTCTATTTATATATTTCTGCTAATGGTTATTGGTCATGTTGGTTTAATAAATGTACTTAGTTAACAAGATACCATTATCTACTTGTGTTTATTCTTAATTTTCAATTCAATCTTACCTACTCTTGGTGCTGCTAGGCAGACATCCAACTATATGGTTCATTTTGTAATGACCAACTAAACCCAGAGTGGTACGAGACCAGGATAGAAGCAAAACTCAAGAGTTAAAATAATAACAGTGTTTATTATTTACAAGGTGAAATGGTACACTTGGGGTCTCTGGAGCGCCTGAAAGACCGAACAGTGTTAGGATCCTTCTGGTTGGATAGATGAGTCAAAACTGATGCTCTGTTTGTTTCTCTTATAGGTGTGATGTTGGGATGAGGCGCAGAAAGGTATCCAGGACTCCAGAGTAGATGGGGGAAAAACCCAGGCAAGCAGCAGGCAAGTCTGACAGACACTGGCAAGAATATGCAGAACTGGCAAGCGAGTGGCAACAAGGCAGAACTGGTAGACAGAGAACAGGATCCAGGGATTCACAGGAAACTGTGGACACAAGATCACAAGGTAAGCATTCTATCAGATAAATACTTTCTGGCTGAATACATAAATACTGATTGAGGCACAATGCTCCAGCGTTGGATCTCACTGGACTGCAACCTTAAGTAGAGGTGTTCTTCATCAGATGGATGGCCGTCAGCTGGTGTCAATTGGTGGCCATCTTGGAGAGGGCTGCAGACAGTGAGACTCCTACAGTACCCCCCCCAAGAATCGCCTCCGGGCGACCTGAGGCGCTTCTCCGGGTGGACGTTGAAGAAGGTGGTAATGAGGCTGGGGTCCAGGATAAACGAGCGGGGAATCCATGACCTCTCCTCAGGTCCATAACCCTCCCAATCAACCAGATACTGAAATCCCCGGCCTTGGTAACGAACGTCCAAAATGGTCCTAACAGAGCAGGTCGGGTGGTTGTCGGTCAATCGGGCGGGAGGAAGGAGGTCGGAGACTGGCTTGATCTGAGAGACGTGGGACGTGTGGTGTATCCTCATAGATAAGGGGAGTTGAAGACGTACTGTATACTGGTTGATGATTCTCGTGATCGAGAAAGGTCCGATGAACCGAGGAGCCATCTTCCTCGGGGTGTCCTTAATATTAATGTCTCTAGTGGAAAGCCAGACTCGTTTACCCACCTTGCACACGGGAGCTGCAGAGTGATGGTGGTCAGCAAACTTCTTATTTTGGGCAGCAGTACGAGAGAGGGCAGCCTTGGTCTGCCGCCAGACTCGTCGGCAATGGCGGAAATGGTGGAGTACAAACAGAACCGGTACGTGGATCTCCTGACTCGGAAACAAGGGTGGGTTGTATCCAAGAGAAGGTTCAAATGGGGACATACCTTTGGCAGATGATGTGTGAGCTTTGTGGGCGTACTCGACCTAAATCAGATGCTTGCTCCAGGCTGAGGGATTACGTTCGGTAATGCAACGGAGGGTGGTCTTGAGTTCCTGATTGCACCGCTCAGCCTGGCCATTTGATTGAAGGTGATAACCTGAAGTGAGGCTGGATGTCGTCCCTAACGTGGTACAAAAACTCTTCCAGACCTATGAGATAAATTGAGGTCCACGATCTGAAACTATATCGGAGGGGATACCATGAATGCGGAAAACATGTTGAATGAGAAGTTGAGCCGTTTCAAAAGCAGAGGGAAGCTTAGAAAGGGGAATGAAATGGACTGTCTTAGAAAAATGGTAGATGATGGTAAAGATGGTGGTATTACCTTCAGAGGGAGGTAGTCCAGTGACAAAATCTACTACAATATGAGACCAGGGGCAGTTGGGTGTGGGCAAGGGTTGAAGGAGTCCGGCAGGAGGCTAATTTCCCATCTTATTCCTAGCACAGGTCGGGCAGGCTGAAACAAATGACTTGACATCTTGGCCGAGTGTGGCCCACCAAAAATGAGTCTTTACCAAGGAGAGCATACGGGAGGTGCCAAGGTGACAGGAGAGTTTGTAAGAATGTAGCCAGTCCAGTACCTTACTCTTCATGGTGGAGGGAACGAAAAGTCTGCCGGAGGGACCCGTGCCAGGGTCAGGCTCATCCTTTTGAGAGTCCAAAACTTCTCTTTTGATGGCCCTAGTGAGAACTTCCACAACAGAGACTGGTGGAATAATGGGTTCCTCAGTGTCCGAAGCATCTGGGAAAGATAATTGGCGAGAGAGGGCATTTGGCTTAACATTCTTAGAGCCAGGCGCCAGACTGAAATTAAACCGGTTAAAAAAGAGGGACCATCGTGCCTGTCTGGGAGTTAGCCTCTTTGCATCTCTCAGGTAGGTAAGGTTCTTGTGGTCTGTCCATATTAAAAAAGGGGTGGTAGTGCCCTCTAACCAATGGCGCCATTCCTCCAATGCCAGTTTTACTGCCAATAACTCGTGGTTGCCAACATCATAATTCCTCTCAGCCTGCGATAAACGTCGTGAGAAGAAGGCACAAGGATGGACCTTGTTGTCACTGGGAGAACTCAAAAAGGCGTTCAAAAAGGCGTTATCATGTCCTGACGACTGATAATCTTCACCAGCATCTCACTGGGAGAACGTTGTGATAAAACTGCACCCACTCCAGTGTCTGAGGCATCCACCTCCAAAATGAACTGATGATTTGGGTCAGGATGGCACAGAACTGGCGTAGAAGAAAAGAGTCTATAAGTTTTATCGAAAGCGGCATCTGCCTTGGGGGGTCCACTTGAAGAAGCAGTTAACATAAGTAAGTTGAGAGAGGGGTGCAGCGACGCGGTTATATTCCCTTATGAATCGTCTATAAAAGTTTACGAATCCAAGGAAACGCTGAAGCTGTTTCCTGCTCTCCGGGACCGGCCACTCCACCACCGCTCTGGTCTTCTCAGGGTCTGTTCGATAACTACCACCTTCAAAAATAAATCCTAGGAAAGATGCTGATGAAACGTGAAATTCACATTTCTCTCCTTTAACAAATAATTGGTTCTTATAAAGTCTCTGGAGAACCATACATACATGGTTCATGTGTTCTGACTCGTCTCGGGAATAAACAAGAATGTCGTCCAAGTATACAAAGACAAAGTCACCAATAAAATCTCATAGAACATCATTGATTAATGCTTGGAAAACAGCGGGTGCATTAGTTAACCCAAATGGCATTACTAAATACTCGAAATGTCGAAGTGGTGTTCTGAAAGCGGTCTTCCATTCATCTCCTTTAATTTGTACCAAATGGTAGGTGTTTCTGAGCTCCAACTTTGAAAAGATGGTGTGAGACGGGAGCTGTTCATGAATGGCGTCAATTAGAGGTAACATGTATTTATTCTTTATTGTTATATTGTTAAGACCCCTATAGTCAATACATGGGCGAAGGGTCTTATCCTTCTTTACCACAAAGAAGAATCCAGCACCAACAGGTGAAATAGAAGGACGTATTATACCATATTCAAGAGACTCCTCAATGTATTTCTTCATAGACTCCCTTTCAGGTCTCGACAGGTTGTATAATCGACTTGCCGGCAATGTGGTACCAGGAAGGAGGTCGATTGCATAGTCATAGGGAAGGTGGGGAGGTAGAGACAGGGCACATTGCTTACTAAATACAGGAGTCAAATCATGATAAGCAAAGGGAATGGCAGAGACATCTACTTCTTCAAGCGGTCCAGTCTCAACAGGTTGACTAGAGGCAGCAGATTGTAAGTATTGTTTTAAACATTTGTCACTCCATTTTTTCAATTCTCCCCAACTCCCAGTTAATGGTTGGATTATGATTCTTTGGCCAAGGGTACCCAAGAATAAGTTGGGGAGTGGAAGAGTTAAATACGTAAAAATCAATAATATCATGGTTGTTGCCAGAAATGATTAAATTAAGTCCAGAAGTTTTGAGTGTAATCTGGTCTAAAGTCTCCCCAGTAACCCTAGCTATAGAGATGGGACGAATCTCATGAGTGGGCAGAGACAAACTTTGGACAAGCTTTAAACTAATCACATTTTGTTCTGCCAGAATCTACCAAAGCTTGAACTAGAAGACGGTTCTGGTGGATTTGGATAAGCGTAGGTAACAAAAGTCGAGAGGCGGGGGAGAGAGCAGAAGTACCCACCAAAACACCCCTCTTTATTGGTGGGCCTCTTTGTTTTCCCCGGAACGGACAATCTACCAGATAATGTCCAGACTTTCCACAGTAAAAACAGGTATTATTGTCCATACGTCTTTGTCTCTCCTCAGGTGACAGATGAGCTTGATTTATCTGCATGGGCTCAGGTTCTGGAAATGAATGAAAACATGCTGTAGGGACAGTGTGATGAGGAAGTGAGACGGGATCTCTGTCTCTCTGGGTCAAGTAGTTTGTAAACGAGTTCTTGTAGGCATGAGGCTCACCTGATGACGTGGCGAATCCGGAAGTGGAACAGTGGTGGGAGTTGTAGTCCTTCTCTCTTCTCCACTCCCGGAAACGCTCGTCAATAGCCCTCGCTAGGTCGATTAGCTCGTCAAAACTTTCAGATTCATCTCTAGCAGCGATCTGATCTTTGATAGGATTGGATAGAGAATTAAAAAAGGTACCTTGTAGTACGAGGTCGTTATATCCGGTCGGGGTCGCGAGGATACGGAACTCCAGGGCATATTTGCAACAGGATGACCCCTCTGACGGAGTCCAAGGAGCTATTTTACGGCGTTGGATTGTTATAGAGGCCGATCGAAGATTCTTCTGAATTCCTGCAACAATGTATCAAACGAGACAAAATCAACATCATGGAACTGCAGGTAGGAATTTGCCCAACAGAGTGCATTCCCCTTTAGTTGACTGGTGAAATACATGATTTTAGCTGCATCAGTTGTGTACAGTTGAGGAGCTCCTCTAAACGCTAGTTTACATTGCAGGAAGAAACCTCCACACGAATGAGGGTCTCCAGATAAGAGTTCAGAAGGTTTCGTGATTAACTTCAGGCTTGAGGCACCGGTCTCGGGCATCGTCTTTGGAGTGTTTCCAATAGAGAAGCAGGAGTTGAAGGTGAGATTCTTTGGCTTAAAGAAAAATCCATACCTCCTAGTTCCTTTATATTCTCCTGTGTGTCCTCTTGTTGAGCCATGACTCGATGAAACATCTCATTGATCTTGGTTTCGCATTCCTTCTGAGAATAGGAAGGAGTTTGTTCATTTCTGGTCTCGTTCTGGGTCGGTTATGGCTGGAGCATTTCTGTAATGACCGACTGAACCCAGAGTGGTACGAGACCAGGCATGCGCGTAGGCAAGGGGGGTTCGGGGGGTTCGAACGAACCACCCACTTTTAAAAGAGAAGTTGACAATGCTAAACTAATGTGTCTGGATAGCTCAACTGATAAAGTGTCCGCCTTCAGTCCCAAAGCTCGTGGGATCAAGTCCCGCTTGGTACAATGTTTTTGTTTTTTTTCAATTCATTCCAAATTAAAAAAATCACAAGAAAACTATTTACAAAACAGCAAGGAATAAAACAATGCATTAAATGAAAGGAATCAGACGAAGAAAATAATCTTATCTGCCCCTTCTCAAACTATTTTTTTTTTCAAACACTCGATTCAAACAACTAATTTTACATTTGTCTTTTATTGGATAAAAAAAGTATGCCTGTGAAGAAAGAAGAATGTGTTAACCACAGGCTGTGGTTAACACATTCTTCTTTTTTTATCCAATAAAAGAGTGTTTGAAAAAAAAATAGTTTCAGAAGGGGCAGATAAGATTATTTTCTTCGTCTGATTCCTTTCATTTAATGCATTGTTTTATTCCTTGCTGTTTTGTAAATAGTTTTCTTGTGCTTTTTTAATCTGGAATGAAAAAAAAAAAAAAAAAGTTGTACCATGCAGGACTTGATCCCACGAGCTTTGGGACTGAAGGCGGACACTTTATCAGTTGAGCTAACCAGGCACGTTAGTTTAATACTGTCAACTTCTCCTTTAAAACGAACCGCCCCCCACAAAGTTCTGGCTACGCCCATGCCAGGACAGAAGCAAAACTCAAGAGTTAAAATAATAACAATGTTTATTATTTACAAGGTGAAATGGTACACTTGGTGTCTCTGGAGCGCCTGAAAGACAGAGCAGTGTCAGGATCCTTCTGGTTGGATAGATGAGTCAAAACTGATGCTCTGTTTGTTTCTCTTACAGGTGTGATGTTGGGATTAGGGGTGGGCGATATGGCTCAAAAATTATATCGTGATATTTCAGAGTATTATCACGATAACGATAACTTTCGTGATATAACCTAAAAAAAAAAATCAAATGTATTTATTTGACAAAATTAACTTAACATGTTGCTTTGCAGTATTATATAAAAAATTTAAAAACAACAAGGGGTAATTTTACTGAAATTACTTTATTTAGTAAAGTATTTAGTCTCCAAGTAAAACTACACCTGCACTTTAGTTTTTGTGGTGGTTTTTTTATCTATATTTTGTGCAGACTTTTTCCAATCTAAATAACAATCATTTTTAAAGTGCAGGTGTAGTTTCCTAAAACAACTAGCCTAAATAAAATGAAGTTTGTGTCATTCCTCTGATTCATTTTTTTAACGGATCTGTCTCTGATGGAGTTGTAATGTATACAGCAGTGTTGTGCATGTATATTACAGAGTGCCAGTGAACGCACCGCGAGTGAGAGCGTGACGTAGGCGCGCAGGTTCGGGTGTGAAAGAAAGTCAGAGAACGGAGCGGTGGAGGATCATGCAGTCTGTTAAGTGTATTTGTGCAGCTTAAACAATAAAGCAACGTCTGCTATAAACCAGCAAGGTTATTGAGCGTGCAGAGAAACATCACAGGAGTGACTGTGGAGCCGCGCGTGTTTGTAACACAGTTTACAGCGAGGACACGGCTGCTCAGAGCGGAGCGGGGCGGGGGAGGGGGGGACAGCTGTCTATGCCTGCAGAGCAGGGGGGGAGAGAAGCTGAGACGCGCGCGCGTTGTTTTTAACATTTTAGCAGTAACTAATTAGCGTTTTACACCAGTACAGACTGTGGAGGGGATGTGCGCAGTTGTTTAAAGCGCTCGGGTGTTAAGGGGCGGGGCGCCCTGACGTATTACGTCATGAAATTAGCATATCATGATATAAGATTTTTGCCCGGGCAAGCTTTTTATACCGGTATTACCGGTAACGATATGATATGGCCCAGCCCTAGTTGGGATGAGGCGCAGAAAGGTATCCAGGACTCCAGAGTAGATGGGGGAAAAACCCAGGCAAGCGGCAGGCGAGTCTGACAGATGTTGGCAGGAATATGCAGAACTGGCAAGCGAGTGGCAACAAGGCAGAACTGGCAGACAGAGAACAGGATCCAGGGATTCACAGGAAACTGTGGGCACAAGATCACAAGGTAAGCATTCTATCAGATAAATACTTTCTGGCTGAAGACATAAGCCCCTTTCATAAGACAGGTCGGTCCGGCTTTTATGCGTGTTCAAGCCTCCAACAAGCATTCAGAAAACACGCAAACGCGGTTTGGCGGATTAAATTGACTCGCCTTTGATCCCCCTCTGACCCGCCACGGTTCATAGTATCAGCCCCGGATCTGAGCCAGCAGACCCACTTCTGAATGCAAGACGCACGATCTGCGCTCAGAATACAGATAACATCAGTGTGCGACCGCAGTCAACAGGCAGATTTATATTAAAAATGACACGAAACCACTGTATAAACTAGTTTAGCTTTTGTTTCCCCTCTAGCGGCGGCGTAGCTCGCTGAGTGTGTGTGCCTGTGAGTTTGAATAGGTTCTATTTGGGGTCTCGTGAACACGTTTGTGTGTGTGTGTATGTGTGTGTGTGCGCGCGCGTCCATTTATTTATTGCTGAGGAAATATTTAAAATAACACGACACGATTGTAAGCAAGTTTCGCTGTTTTTCCCCCTCTAGCAACGGCGCAGCGCGCTGAGTGTGTGTGTTTCTCTTTTTTCCCCCTCTCTCTCTCGCAGCGACTCTGTGTGGGGTCTTCGAAACGTCAGGTGTGTGTATGTGTTGCGCATGGGCTGGAGTCAGACATCAGCTGTACATTTATTATGAGGAAATATTTAAAAAGACACGACAACTTGTAAACGTCTGACGTCTGTCCCACGTCGCGGTGGAGTCCAGCTATGCTGCACGCCTCTTTTGAAGCCGTGTTGCGGCTTCTTTTCTGAACATGTTTATTTGAGCTGGACCAACCCGCATTCAACTGTGGTCTTATGAATGACCCGATGGGCATTAAAGCCGGACTGGTCTGTGCGGGAACTGCGCGGGTCTGACTTATGAAAGGGGCTGTAAATACCGATTGAGGCACAATGCTCCAGCGTTGGATCTCACTGGACTGCAGCCTTAAGTAGAGGTGTTCTTCATCAGATGGATGGCCGTCAACTGGTGTCAATTGGCGGCCATCTTGGAGAGGGCTGCAGATAGTGAGACTCATACACATTTAGCACGTTTGGCTATACTCCTGCACACTTTATTTCCCTTTCCCTAGTTTCTCTGCTCCATCCATCTCGTTTTTCCTTTTTTTCTAACATGTTTGATATTAATGTAATTTAATCCGCTCACCTTTCCTCTTTCTTTTTTTTCAATTTGGGAAGAGTCAGACCGCACACACCGAGCTCCACCTGCTCTGTCAGTAACTTTCTGTTCTGTACAAACTCATTGCAAACAGTTTGCAGGTAGATGGAAGGTTGGAGCAAAAATATGGACTGGATAACAACGTGGATGTTCTTGTGCATAACACCAAGGGTTGTGGTGAAAACGTGGAGCAGACTAATGTATTTTCCCAATACGGAAGTTGAGATTTTGAAGTTTGTCAGTTCTCAGCGTGAGAAATGTGAATGCGGCATGAGAGCGTGTGAAACCTCTCGAATGCGTGTGTCTCACGGTCATTGCGTTAGTGTTGGTAGCCCTGTATATATATTTATATGGACGGACACACGGACACACGGACACACGGACACACGGACACACAGACACACAGACAGACAGACCGACAGACCGACAGACCGACCGACAGACCGACCGACCGACAGACCGACAGACCGACAGACTGTACAGACAGACAGACAGACTGACTGACTGACTGACTGACTGACTGACTGACTGACTGACTGGACTGTAACATTTTAAATAAACAATCCATGCTGCATGGATTGTTTATTTAAAATGTTACAGTAACTACATTTAAATTATTTAAATGGTAAATGGAGCTTACTTATATAGTGCTTTCCATCCCCCTTTGAGGGGCCCTAAAGCGCTTCACAGTACCAACCATCCACCCATTCATACACACATTCATACATCGGTAGCGGTAGACTGCCTTGCTAGGCGCTGCCTGTCCTACCAGGAGCAACTCGGGGTTAAGTGTCTTGCCCAGGGACACAACGAGGTATGCCGTGACCGGGGATCGAACCCGAGACCTTCTGGTCCTGAGCCGGCTGCCCTGCCTCTACACCAACTCGGCCGGCATTTAAGGAGGGAGATTTGGAGTAACAGCGAGATTACAGCCTGGCACATCATGACATAGTTTATTGAATTTGAACTGAACTTGAACTCTGACTACTGTATCCCTACTTTGCAATTTTTCACTTATCGCGGGTGGCCGTGGTCAATAAACAAGGGGCCACTGTACTTATACTGTACATGTAGTCTCAATGAGTCACGAGGACTAATTTTCAAGAAATACCTGTTTTAGACGGACAACATATAGTAGCTACAGACAACAATATAGGCCACAAAAAAAACAATTAAAATTAAGATAGTGTTATAAAAACACTGTTACTGTTAGCAGTGTGTACCTATTACCAGTGTGGTTCTGTTAGCAACATGGTCCTATTAGAAGAGCGGTTCTGTTAGCAGTTAGGTTATCGTATGTCCCTTTTCCACTTGGTGGCGCGGGTCGCATATGACGTCATATTTGCATGCCAAACGCGCGTTGGACAGCATTTCCACCTCACAGATGTGCGGCGCCGCGCCAAGATTCCGGACTCATCTCAGAGCAGGGCTGAGGCCGGCTGGACCCGAACCGTGGGGAGGAGGCTGGACTGAGTTTGAGGAAGTGGCTGCCGCGAGACAGCAAACACCGAAGGACTTTACAAGATTAACACGGTAAAAACAATTATTTGTATTTAAAATTATAGCAAAGATGTGTCTTAAGCTGAACTATTCCTTAATAAATTCACGTTGTTGTCAAAACGGCAGGATTTTAAAAAGTAGTTTCGCCACGTGAGCCGGCTTTATTTCTATATAATGTAGCTAAATAAACGCTTTAAAAAATATATTTCATAGCTGACGTTATATCAAGAGGGTGCTTGAGCTGAACAGTTCCTTAATAATTTCACGTTGTGGTCAAATCAGCTGGATTTAACAAAGTAGGTAGACACGTGCACATCACATGCACGCGCGGGTGGGATCGATCGGCGTTCTTTCTTTTAAATGTAGCTAAATAAAAGCTTAAAAATATATATTTCATAGCTGGCTTTATACCACGAGGGTTCCTCAGGTGAACAAGTCCTTAATAATGTCATGTTGTGGTCAAATCTGCTGGATTCAAATTGATTTGTTTTGACCAATTCCAAACCTGTCACATGTGCTACGAAAATAAATTATAAAAAAATCAAATTTTAATTCAAATAACTCCAACAGCTTACAGTGTGTACATGAACATCGTGTGAGTACACTCTGTTGGTTTGAAAAAATATCTGCTTTGTGGTTTCTGAGATATAAGATATGTGTTAAATACTAGTAGAAGAAAAATAAGCTAGGTCGACACACTTATGTCTATAAAAAAAAAATCGAAATTTAATTCAAATAACTCCAACAGCTTACAGTGTGTACATGAACATATTGTGATTACACTCTGTTGGTTTGAAAAATATCTGCTTTGTGGTTTCTGAGATATTTGATATATGTATATATATCTTACATATATCTTATAAAATATATCTACATATAAAACAGTTTCTAGACTGAATTACCGGTAACCATGTTTTTCTTTTTTTTACAGTTAAGACGAAGAAGTCAACACCAGAATTTATCAACTTGTGTCTTCTGGAGGAAGCCCATGAGACAACAGGAAAAAAATCATTTAGGTGGATGCAGTATTTATTTTTGTGCTTTTTTCACTTCTTAGTTTTCATAATAAACATTTTATTTCTTAAGTGGTGTCATTGAACAATAATTTCCTAAACATATTTTACAATGTTAAGTGTGTACAGTATAGTGTTTG
This sequence comes from Garcialebias charrua, assembly GCA_038048925.1. Lineage (NCBI taxonomy): Eukaryota > Metazoa > Chordata > Actinopteri > Cyprinodontiformes > Rivulidae > Garcialebias > Garcialebias charrua. The sequence goes on along the minus strand of JBBPBX010023344.1, from coordinate 5,479 downwards.
TTTAAAAACATACTGGAAGTTAAGAATATTTTCCATTTGCATTTGACCTTTAAAGAATCATAAGAAAAAGATTATTAGATTTGAACAGCCCTCCATCCATCCATCCATCCATCCATCCATCCATCCATCCATCCATCCTTCCTGATGTCGTGTCATGAGTAGTGCAGCAGCTTTTGCCAGGATGCACAGACGTCAACATGAACCCATCCATCCATCCATCCATCCTGATGTCGGGTTGTGGGTGCAGCAGCTTTTCCAAGGATGCACAGATGTCAACATGAACCCATCCATCCATCCATCCATCCATCCTGATGTCGGGTTGTGGGTGCAGCAGCTTTTCCAAGGATGCACAGACGTCGCCATCAACCCCGATGAAGCTGTTCTTGGATGCCCAAACGAGTTTCCTGATCAACAAACATTTAATTATTAATACTTTGTTTTTACGTTTAAAGAAACATGCTTTTAATGTTTATGGGACAGTTTAAACCAAATTATCCATTTGCATTTGACTTTGAATTATCCCTGACAAAATATTACCGTTTAAATTTAATGAAATACAAACATTTAATATTACAGGGCCAATTGAAACCTAATTAATTCCTAATCTGTACCTTACTGTAAAAATAGTTTAACTGATTACAGGGCAGTGCGATCAATGTGTTAAGCAATGTTAACAGGAACCTTGTACATATATGAGAATAATCTTTATTATAAAGAAAAAAATGGAAAACACAGGGGTTTAAAACAAGCTGAAAAGGCAATAAAGTAAGATTAGAGCATTAAATAGCTCAAGGGACATTACCGCCAACAGGTGGTGAGACAAGGTCCTGCAGGGTGTTCTTCTAACATTTAGTGGTGGCTAGTAAATAGCTTGAGGTAACACTACCGCCACCACGTGGTAGGACGAGTGAGATTCTACACCCCGCCCACAGAAGGGCTGCAGTAGTGAATGGAGACAAACCTACTGTTTTCAGTTTTCCAACATGGCGGCGCGTGCAAACGTTGCGGCTTCTCTCTCTCCCAGCAACACGGTGCTTTCGTCTGTCTTGTCCTGCACGCCGCAATTTGCCGGCACGTCTTCGTCATGTTTACGTGTTCAAGAACGCAAGTATAGCCGTGAATTCCTGCTTGATGTCGGAAAAACCGCTCATTTGGGAATAAACAGCGAACTCCAGGAGAAGCTACATGAGCTCGAGGTGGAGTTACATCAGCTTCGTGACTGCGAGCTGCTCTGGAAGCCAGCCCGGACCTTCCCTCCATCGCGCCCGCCGTGGAAGTACCACAAGCGGCGTGACGCTTCACCGCGCCCGCCATGGAAACGCCACAAGCGGCGTGACAGGAAACAGAAGCGGGGTAAACGCGGAGGGATCAGAGCGAGGCTAGCAGCTAGCCCACACAGGCCGGCGATCCCATCCATGGTTCTGGCTAACGTGCGCTCCTTGGACAACAAATTGGATTATATACGCCTGCTGCGAACGACACAAAAGACTGTGAGAGACTGTTGTGTGTTTGTATTCACGGAAACGTGGCTCAACAACAACGTTCTGGACCATGCTATTCAGCTGGAGCAGCTAACATGCTACAGAGCGGACCGAACCCTCGAGGGAGGTAAGAGATGGGGAGGGGGGCTCTGTGTTTACATCAACAACGCATGGTGTCGTGATGCTGCTGTGGTCTACAAACACTGCTCACATTTAGTGGAGTTCATGACTATTAAATGCAGACCGTTCTTTTTACCGAGGGAGTTTACAGCTGTTCTGATTGTTGCTGTATATGTCCCCCCAAGCTCCAACAGCAAAGATAGAGGTGAGGCACTAAATGAACTATATCTGCACATCAGTGAGCAACAAACAGCCCACCCTGATGCTTTTCTCATCACGGCTGGTGATTTCAACCATGCAGATTTAAAGAGTGTTCTTCCAAAAACATACAGAAACATAAACTTTGCAACAAGAGGAAACAACACCCTGGACCAGGTTTACACCACCATGAAAAATTCCTACAGAGCCATCCCCCTCCCCCACATTGGTGCTTCTGACCATATCTGTGTTATGCTAAAGCCAGCATACAGGCCACTGGTGAAAGTCACAAAACCAGTCCGCAAGCAGATACGAGTGTGGCCAGAGGGGTCTTCAGAGGCACTCCAGGACTGTTTTGACACCACAGATTGGAGTATGTTCAAAGAAGCTGCTACCACAAACAACACCACATGTCTCCAGGAGTACTCAGACACTGTATGTTCATACATCACCAAGTGCATTGATGATGTAACCAACCTTAAAACCATCACTGTTCGGGCTAACCAGAAGCCATGGCTGACAGCTGAGGTTTACAGACTCCTGAGAGCCAGGAATGCTGCCTTCAAAGCGGGAGATCAGGTGGGCCTGAGGGCAGCCAGAAACAACCTGGACCGGGGCATCAGAAAGGCAAAGAAGCAGTATTCTGGGAAAATAGCTCACCGTTTCAAGGACAGCAGGGATACACGCAGTCTGTGGCAGGGAATACAGACCATCACAAACTACAAACCACCCCCCCAGACCTGTGACAGCTCAGCCTCTGCGCTGAATGAACTGAATGAGTTCTTTGCTCGGTTCGAGGCAAGTAACAGCACACCAGCACATAAACTCCCCCCCTCTCCTGATGGCCAGGTGCTGACGCTGTCCTCAGACAGCGTAAGGCGATCATTCATCAAGATTAACGCCCGGAAGGCCTCTGGTCCTGACAACATACCTGGTCGTGTGCTGAAGGACTGTGCAGGGGAACTCGCAGCGGTCTTCACGGACATCTTTAACATCTCACTGAGCCAGGCCATCGTCCCCACCTGTTTCAAAGCCACCACCATCATCCCTGTCCCAAAGAAGGCAACGCCCGCATGCCTCAATGACTATCGCCCAGTAGCACTCACCCCCATCCTGATGAAGTGCTTTGAACGGCTAGTCATGAAAAGCATCACATCTGTCCTCCCTGACTCCCTGGATCCCTTCCAATTTGCATACCGACCTAATCGCTCAACCGACGATGCCATCTCCTCTGCCCTTCACACAGCTCTCACACATCTGGACACGAAGGACTCCTATGTTAGAATGTTGTTCATCGACTTCAGCTCGGCATTTAACACCATCATCCCCCAACAGCTCATCCATAAACTGGACAGTCTGGGGCTGAACACCTCAATGTGTAACTGGCTGCTAGACTTCCTGACCGGGAGACCACAGACAGTACGGATCGGGAGTAACACATCTAGCACCATCACATTGAACACAGGGGCCCCACAAGGATGTGTGCTGAGCCCCCTTCTATTCACCCTGCTAACACATGACTGCACACCATCGTACAGCTCCAACCACTTCATCAAGTTTGCGGATGACACAACAGTGGTAGGTCTCATCAGCAACAACGATGAGACGGACTACAGGAACGAGGTGAGCCGCCTGGCCTTGTGGTGCGGACACAACAATCTCACTCTCAACGTGGAGAAGACAAAGGAGATTGTTGTGGACTTCAGGAAGAGGGATGCCCAACATCCTCCTCTGACCATCAACAGCACCGCAGTGGAGAGAGTGGACAGCACCAAGTTCCTGGGAGTGCACGTCTCAAAGGACCTGTCCTGGAGCAGGAACACTGCAGCACTGGCAAAGAAGGCTCACCAGCGTCTCTACTTTCTCCGCAAGCTGAAAAGGGCTGGAGCTTCAACCCCCATCATGAGCACCTTCTACAGAGGTGCCATAGAAAGTGTCCTGACCAGCTGCATCACTGTGTGGTTTGGTGCATGTACTGCATCCTGCCGCAAGAGCCTCCAGCGCATTGTGAGAGCAGCTGAGAAGATCGTGGGCACCTCCTTGCCCTCACTGCAGGACTTACACAGCAAACGCCTCACTCGGAAAGCCCACCGCATGGCAGGTGATCCCACACACCCACTACACAGCTGCTTCAGACTGCTGCCATCAGGAAGGAGACTGAGGAGTCTCCAGGCTCGAACCAGCAGACTGAGAGACAGCTCTGTTCATCAGGCAGTCAGAATGCTAAACACTCTGCCTGCTCTGCCTCCCCTCCCATTTGAACTGCCTTAACACTAAAACTTTCTCACATACTATCACTCAACACAAAGTTTTTAACACTAGACTCTGTGTCACCAAACGGGTTTTCACTAAACTCTCGGTCATGTGCTCATACAGTTTGCACTACTTCTCATACTTGCACTAATGTCTGTATTACATCACTGCCTATAATCATAATACTGTTTACATTCTCTGTTTACATTTATTAATACTGTTTACTTTTATTACTACTGCTTACATGTAATTACTACTGTTTACATTTATTTACACTACTCTAATATCTACACCACTGCTGGTACATATACAGTGTGCTCTGAACGGTCTTATTTAGGGATGCCCAATGTGCCTTACTGCATATGCCACTTTTTGCCTCTACAACAACATCAACTACTACCTCATACATATACTGTGTACATTGACTCATACGCTGCTTTGCCACTTTGCAAATGTCAATGCTAGAAACCTTTAGTTTATTTTAGTTATACTTTTTATACTCTTTTTTTATACCACTATGCAAAAAAAAAAAAAAAAAAAACAACTCAGGACAGTGTTAGTTTTACTATTTTTATGCTTATGTCTATTATTATATGTTTCAGTGTTTCAATGTTTAGATGTTTACTGTTGCACCGAGGGACTGAGAGAAACGCAATTTCGGTCCTGTGTATGTCCTGCACTGTACATATTGCAGATCTGACAATAAAGTTGACTTTGACTTTGACTTTAAATGTCTGTGATGGTGGGGAGACTGACTCCCACAGACTTCTGTGCAGCCTTCACCACTCTTTGTAGAGCTTTCCTCTCTGCAACTGTGCAGCCTCCATGCCACACGTTGATGCTGGAGCACAGGACGCTCTCCACTGCACACCTGTAGAACGAGGTGAGGACTGAGCTTTTCAGACCAGCTCGTCTCAGCCGTTTATTTATTATTTATTAATACTGTTTACTTTTATTACTACTGCTTACATTTAATTACTACTGTTTACATTTACAGTACACTACTCTAATATCTACACCACTGCTGATACATATACAGTGTGCTCTGAACGGTCTTATTCAGGGATGCCCAATGTGCCTTACTGCATATGCCACTTTTTGCCTCTATAACAACATCAACTACTACCTCATACATATACTGTGCACATTAACTCATACGCTGCTTTGCCACTTTGCAAATGTCAATGCTAGAAACCTTTAGTTTATTTTAGTTATACTTTTTATACTCTTTTTTTATACTAGTATGCAAAAAACTCAGGACAGTATTATGTTCATTAAATGTTTAATGTTTTAGCTTTAGAGTTGGTGTAAATTTTATGTTCATTAAATGTTTAATGTTTTAGTTTTAGAGTTGGTGTAAATTTTCATACTCTTATACCACTATGCAAAAACTCAGGACAGTGTTAGTTTTACTATTTTATGCTTAT
>JBBPBX010023343.1:18067-32751 GCA_038048925.1 Garcialebias charrua | reverse complement strand
AAGACATTTCGTTCATCATCCAAAGGACTTTATCACTCCGAAGAGCCACAACAAACCCAGTCTCACAAGTAGTACACTTCCATAGTGGACCAACCAGTTTCTGGGGCCAGCCCTCACCCCCATTAACTCCTCTGTGGCAGCCATAGTCAAAGTGGTTCAAAACATCAAAGTTCATGCGCAATAATCCAGGTAGAAAATCCAACAAAGTTCAGTCAGGTCATCTGGATGGCTTCTTGTGGGACTGAGTTTGTGGCTTCTCAGATTGATGAAGTCCTTTGGATGAAGGACAAAACATCTCAACAACAAACAAACAAACAAAAAAAAGAAACCGTTCAGATGACGTGACTGAACTTTGTTGGACAGAACCGTTTTCATTAGCCCTTAAAAGTAGCATTATGCAACATCACATGTGACAGCTAGAGTATATGCTGTGAATGACTCTCAGATGCTATCACTTTATATTTCAGCTCAGTGTTTGTAAAGAGTTAACTTTTGTGTTGGCTAATGTTGATTAGACGTAATGGCTGTCTTGAACTGGGCTTACTCTAAAGAACGTGTCAAGACTTGTGGACCAAATCTGGCCCTTGATAACATCTTATCTTCTTCTTCTTTCGGCTGTTCCTTCTTCAGGGGTCGCCACAGTGAGTCATCCTCCTCCACCTCACTCTGTCCTCTGCATCCTCTGTCCTCACTCCAACTACCTTCATGTCCTCTCTAACTGCATCCATATTCATTCAACCTTTATTTAGGCAGGTTAATCCCATTGAGCCTCGAGGACTCATTTACAAGAGAGACCTGGCTACAAACAAAGAACGATGACAACAGCAACAGTAGATTTTCCTTGAACAATTAACAATAGACATAAGAGAGGCATACAATTTTTTTAACAAGTTAAAACAAAGATATCAAAGTAGCAAAACAGACAGATTATAAGGTAGATGTAGAAAATCAAAAACAGGAACACGTCTGCATTGGTTTTTGCCAGGATTCCAACAGATTCTTAAAGCCATTTAGAGAGGTCAAGGCCGAGAGCTTCAGATCTTTTTGTAAGATATTCCAGGAAGCAGGAGCAGAGTAGGAGAAGGCCCTTTTGCCAAGTTCAGTTCTCACTATCTCCTCTTTGGCCTCCCTCTTTGTCCTTTTCCTGGTAGCTGCATTTCTAACATCCTTCTACCAATATACCCACTGTCCCTCCTCTGGACATGTCCAAACCATCTCAGTCTGGCCTCCCTAACTTTATCTCCCAGTTGTTCAACATGTGCTGTACCTCTGATGATCTCATTCCTGATCTTATCCATCCTTGTCACTCCTAAGGAGAACCTCAGCATCTTCATTTCTGCTACTTCCAGTTCTTTCTCCTGTCTTTTTGTCAATGACACTGTCTCCAGACCATACAACATAGCTGGTCTCACCACTGTCTTGTAAACTTTTCCTTTGACCTTTGCTGACACCTTTTTGTCACAAATCACTCCTGAAACTTTTCTCCATCCACTCCATCCTGCCTGGACTCTCTTCTTCACCTCTTTACCACACTCCCCATTTTCCTGGACAGTGGACCCCAAGTACTTGAAGTCCTGCACCTTTGTGACCTCTGCTCCTTGTAGCCTCACTGTTCCACTGGCCTCCCTCTCATTCACACACATGTACTCTGTCTTACTACGACTGACTTTCATTCCTCTTCTTTCAAGTTATCTTCTAACATCTTATCTGGCCCCTCAAAATGACACTTTAAATGTAAATTATTTTTGTTTCTCATGTTGCCTAAAAAAACTGATGAATACTGCATTTTATGCAGACTTCTCGTGACAGTTTGATAGATTTGCAGCTAGCTAAATAATAAAATTTTTTCAGTAATCTTTACTTTTGATGTGAGCGACAGAGAACATCAAATGAGACTGATCAAGCCCTTGATGATGAACAAGCGTCCAAGAAAAGATGTCGGACTCTGTCGAATGTCTGACTCAAGTGAATGTATCGATTGAAATCAACCTGTGGCTTAGATCGTTTTTAATTTTGGTCCTATTTTGTGCCTGAGTTTGACACGCCTGCAGGTCGATGAGTTGTACATAAACATTCAGAATTACTTCCTGCAAGTTTCATTAAAAACTAGGGCTGAACAATTAATTGTATTTGCAATAATATCGCAAAATGATAAAACGAGATTTTCTAATCGCAAAGGCTGCAATTTGACTGGTCACATGATCTGGTTACGTGACTTGCGAGTGAGTGGAGCAAAGCAGAGCAGGGAGAGGTAGAAGTCAACACTGCGCTTTAACTGGTTGCACAATGGCGTCAAGCTCGACAGAAGATGACACATTTGAAAGTTTGGTACCAAAGAGGGGCAGCACGTCCGTTGTTTGGAATTATTTTTGCTATAAAAAAGAAGAAATTGCACAACGACATGTATTGTGCAGAACCTTCCTTGTTGCTGTTGCTACCTCTCGAGGTAACACCACAAATCTTTATCAACATAAAAAAAAACACCACAAAGCCATTTAAGATAGTTACGTGGCTAGAATGCCAACGATCAGTGCATCAGCTTCAAGTAAGCAAAGTACCAGCCGACAGGAATCACTGACCGAACTGTTTCAAGGTATTACTCCATTTGAACATAAGTCGAAACTGCACGTGGAAATAACTCAAGCAATAATGGAGTTCATAGCGAAATACATGATGCCCATTAATACAGTGACCAAGCCTGGGTTTACGGCTTTGGTAAACACAATGGATAGGTGGTATAGAATGCTGACGCGCACACATTTTAGCCAAGTTGCTATCCTGGAGCTACACAAAAAAACTTGAGAAGATATTTAAAAAAATAATCGCGTTTTAAATCGCAATTGCAATTTATAGAAAAAAATTTGCAATTAGATTATTTTCCAAAATCGTTCAGCCCTATTAAAAACTCGTCCACTGGTCCACTGATTATTTTGCTAACGCTGCAGACCAGTGACCACAAACATGGGCAAAAGCATTATCGTGTTCACCTCCAGCGGTGGGCAGTCATGAATGTGTCTTATTATTCTGACATTCAGAACCCTGGTCTTGTATCCGGTGTGGGAGTGTGAGACTTTTCCAGCTCCAACATGGCAACAAAAAAAACATGTTCAAATTAAACACAGGGCATTGCAGACAAGGGGAAACTACTAGTGTTAAATAACATAAACTAGAGCTGTTACTGGCGTTGTGTGCGCCATCACAAAGGGAACAATGCATACAAGCACACTGTGTGAAATCAATTAAAATCCAACCCTGTTCTATAGCTTCATCGCGTTCTGGAGCATGTTGCGAAACTGACGCTTTCACACGGCTTACGTCAGAACACCTGTGTCCACTGCGTTAAGTCTCCACTTCTTTCTCAAATTTCCCAGCATGGCTTCTCGCTATAGGTTTCAGAAAGTTAGAAAGTCAAGGGGGGCTCGAGAGAGACACGGAGAACTGGGGGAAATTTCACATTATCTTTCTGTTTGCAGTGTGAAAGCCTGATGTGGAAGCAGGAAATGAGCTCTGAACGTCAGGCTTGTCTGCTCGTGGTCCCAGTGGCCACCGGCCTACATGCTGAGATCAAGGAGGCAATGCAGAAGGTGGTTAAAAGAGCCCCGTTTAATTGGACTTTTATTTGTTGATGGCTGGAATCCTGATGCATTGCTTTAATTATCCTGGCACAACTAATTCATGAGCACGGTTGCCCGGGCTGGACTTTAAGTAGCGTCCAAATGCTTCCCTCTCAGTTTTACTCTCTTTAGAAACCCCTTCAGGCCTTCCATGGGATTCTCTCTGCTTTGACTTGTAAGAGATGTGAGATGGAGTAAAACCCCCTTACTGGATTACCAGTAAATGAATGAATTAAATAAAAAAACTAAAGGCCTTCCAGCCCACATTGAAGGAATGCACATCTCACGCCACTTTTCATAGTGAAATCCCCTTAAACTGAGAAGAGACGAAGTTATAGTTGTTCTTGTAAATTACCTTATTTGTATATTTTGTGTAATATCCTGAGATCTCTAGTATATATACTACTACACACATTTTACCACAATTTCTGTAAAATTGTCTATGCTATGGCCACGTTTGTCTTTGTTAATACTGTATTCATTAGCTGTGGTGGCCATCTTGAAAAGGGTTGACGCCAGAAGTTCAATAGTTGAAGATGCACATCCAATGATTGCTCTTTGAGAATCAAATAACTAATTCATGAGATATTTTGCTAACAGACAAATAAGGGTTAAATCCAACAATAACTGGCAATGGTTTAAGTAAAAACGTTGCAAAATGTGTAGTGTTTTGAGTATATGTTGTGAATGAGGCCCAGAAATTACCACACAACATTTTTAACTGACTAAGCTATTTTTGTGTTGGCTAGGTTCGATTAGCTGTGGCAGCCATCTTGAATGTTCATCCAGTGAAAATGTTCTGAGTTTCATTAAAATCCATTTGTTTGTCTGTACCATTTAGCAGCATGTCTCATGAACGAACTGTTAAATTTAAGCAAGAGGGCATTTTCCTTACACATTTTGGAAACAAAACCACTTGGTGGCCCACCCAGATCCTAAATGAGAGCGTGTTCCGTGTTTCTTGGCCCTCCGAGTCCATCAGAGCTCTCATCAGCCTGAAGTGAAAAAAGATGGGGGCGTCCTCTGCTCACGTCTCCACTTGGCCCTATCAACCGCTCTGTCAATGGCAAGGAGCAGCCAATCAACGCTAGTGCGCCTTAATGTTGTTCTGATTGCATTGTTTTTAATTCATTACATCAGCCTGCTGTAACAGTTTCTCCTCTGCACCACACGCCTCACACTGACACATATTTCTGAAAGGGGGGCATTCTTTAAAGTAGATTAACTACCAGCTACCGATGTAGTCTGTTTGCCTTCTCTCAGGCCTTGTGTGTTGGTGTGTGTCAGTGAGAGTGCAGTGGAATGCATATGTTTGCATGCATGAGCCCAAATGTGTGCGTCTTCCTGGAACAGCTCCTGTCTTGGGTAAGGGGGGGTGCTGAGCAGGCAGCAAAGAGCTCAGCAGCGCCTCGGTCCCTTAGGACACGCTGCAGCTCCCACCTCGCGGCCAGGAAAAGCAATCAGAGCCCAGCCTTCTCCCCTGGACTTACCCCTGCTTTTAATTACAAAACTCAGCAGCCGCAGCACAGGCGTAGAGGAAGACTGCCTCTGCTGGGCCTCAGCTAGCATGTCGCAGCCCCAAACACAACACTGTGTAGGGGTCGACACGGCAGGATTCTGCATACCGTGGCCTAATAGAATGCAGCTGGTCCTGATGGGCTCAGCGTGCTTCTACCTAGACTGAGACAGACCCAAGTTGCTTGTAGCAATAAAGTGAGCAGAGAAAACTGTGGCACTCCAGTCATATAACACAGTGGGGGATCCACACAGCCAAGGGAAGCCCTTTTCTGTACGCCTAATGAGACACTGTCACCTGGTAAAAGTCCGAAAATGTAACACCCGTGTATAATACTGCAGCGTTAGCTTTCCCCCACCGATCCTGGTTCGTAGTGATCCCAACACGCAGTGAGTAAAATATTAATCAAAGGCACGATACAATAAGGCTCGCTTGTCAGTTAAAGCTGATGACGATCAGCCTTGGTGAAATTGAGGCACTCTGCAATAAGAGAGTCCTGACACGTGCGCCTGAGGGCTGAAGAAGAAGAGAAGCCACAGAGCACACATGGACAGAGGAAGACAAGAGTCTATATGTACACAAGCTGCCGGTTTTATTGCTGCAACATAGCACTCCGACGGCATTTTAAACACGTTTCCACCAAATCTGGCATTGCTGTCCTCGCTACAGGGGAACCGAGCTGTGGTGCTGTAATGTGTCACCGGCTCCATCCTTCGTCCAATTTAAACTGAGCAGAAAACGGACCTTTCAGCAATGAGGCTGACCAGGAGGAGGAAGACGAGGAATGCCAAACGCCGTCCGTACAAATCCTGGTGCCACGCTCGGCATGGCACATCTCGCAACAGAGACACATGGGATAGCAATCATAGTTTCCACATTTGTGATCTTCAAACAAGGCCGGCCTTTCCCCGAGTTCTGTCACACAGCCTTGGGCCCAATAGCATGCTGCGCCGTCACACGTGATAATGACACCCACATGAACGTGTCAACTCAATTTGTTTCTCTTATAGGCTCTCTTTGACTCAATCAATGCATGGCCTTCCATCTGGTTTCCACTGCTGTCTTCACATTAGAGAAGGAAAAGGCAGACTAAAAGCACCCCCCCCCTACACACACACACACACACACACACCTTTGAACTCTCCTGCAGTTCAACATTATAATGTGTTCTTCAAGCAAATGAGAACTCCGAATGAGCTGAAAAGTCAAAAGCACCTCATCAATTGGCTGCAAAGGTTGCACAAAGAACAACGCATCCTGCAGTAAACAGTAATAGGTCAGTAAATGGGCAGTGCACATGGGAAAATATCTACTTGATCTTTAATCGAAATGGATATTGACACCAGGGTTGCCCGATTTGACAAAAATGTATCACAATCGCAATATCAGAATCGCAAATGACAGCACCGGTAATTTCGAGCTGAACGATGATTGTGATGAGATGCTCATACGCACAGTTCATCGTGACGAGAAGAGAAAGAGATGAGAGGAAAATATGGGTTTATCGCTACTGATTTTGTTTTTTTAAAGATTCAACAATATTGCCATATTAAAACTGAAAAGAAAACCTTGAGCTTGGTGAGATAATAGTGGTTCACATGTTAAAGCACAAGGAGGGTTGTGAACTTTGTGACGCACTGAGCGGAGATAAGTGAGGAAAATGTGGATTTATCAGAAATTATATTGTTATGATTATACTCAACAACATAGGGTATATTAATACAGCAAAAGGCTCTAAAACACAGCTGAAAATTGAATGATTGACTGAGACGCTAAGCCACGTGGAGAGTATGAAAAAAGGGGAAAAGATTAGATAAATTAGGTTTCATCACAAATATGTTATTGTTATGTACAGAAATATTGTAATTTCAATATCTCTAAAACGTATGAAGTGAGCATTGTGGTAAAAGAAGAGAAAGACATACGTTAAAAAATGTGGCCAAACTGCAAATGACAACATGATATTCACCTATATCGCAATACCAATATCGCTAAAGAAAGTAAAGCATGTCTGTGTGTTGGTTGGATAGCAGACAGCATTCTTTAGCAGAATGCTAAAGCAGGAAGTAGTGAAAGATTTGCAATGAAAGAAGAGAATGAAACAAATGAGGATATTGTGGGTATTTCTCATAGGATATTTTTTTAATCGTGATAATCAACGTTATCGTGATATCAAGTAGTAAGTGGGATGATTCAATGATGGTGGTCGAAAAACACGTGTAGTGTTCTGGGAGCGCACTGAAGAAAGAACAGGAAACACATTAAAGAGGTTTACTGCAAATAATATTTTCATCTTTATAATTAGCATACTTGTTACTGTGCATCCCTAAAAGGCATGCACCAAAAAAGGGGGGGAAATAATCAGCAAGGCTTTTTTTTATATATATATATTTCCTGTTGTTCAAACGCATTCCAATTAAAATGCTCTTTACTACAGAGTTACACCTCCACACAACCAAGCAGACAGGCTGCCATTGAGTGCTGCAGCTCATTATTTTTAAGAACGCTGCTGCTGGCCGTGTGTGGCTTACTGGTACTTCCAGTAAACATCTGTCATGAAGCGTCCTTAAAGTGGGGGGGGGGGCACAGACACACTAAGCTACTGATCTAGTGACCCCACAGTGCAGGCATTTGCACACGCACCTGTGTGCACTCACAGCAGTTTGTCAAGAATATCTGCTTCTAAAGTGTTTATGAATCATTTATTTACCTCATCACGGCCGAGGGGCCTATCTGTACCATGATGTGTTATCCCATTAGGTTTCAATGGCCCCGATCATGAATCATTCAGCCGTGTGGACTGTGGATTATTCCCCCCTTGATGCATTCCTTATTCATACTGGAGCTGCAGGACGTTCATGCAAAATGACGTCCACACATGCAGGCCACTGTTTGTCTCCAAAACATGCAGGCAGAGCAGGACACAGGCTGACATCGAGTCAAAGAGTGTGCCATAGTCAATGTGTGTGCCATAGTCAATGTGTGTGCCATAGTCAATGTGTGTGCCATAGTCAATGTGTGTGCCATAGTCAATGTGTGTGCCATAGTCAATGTGTGTGCCATAGTCAATGTGTGTGTCATAGTCAATGTGTGTGTCATAGTCAATGTGTGTGTCATAGTCAATGTGTGTGCCATAGTCAATGTGTGTGTCATAGTCAATGTGTGTGCCATAGTCAATGTGTGTGTCATAGTCAATGTGTGTGTCATAGTCAATGTGTGTGCCATAGTCAATGTGTGTGCCATAGTCAATGTGTGTGCCATAGTCAATGTGTGTGCCATAGTCAATGTGTGTGCCATAGTCAATGTGTGTGTCATAGTCAATGTGTGTGTCATAGTCAATGTGTGTGTCATAGTCAATGTGTGTGTCATAGTCAATGTGTGTGCCATAGTCAATGTGTGTGCCATAGTCAATGTGTGTGCCATAGTCAATGTGTGTGCCATAGTCAATGTGTGTGTCATAGTCAATGTGTGTGTCATAGTCAATGTGTGTGTCATAGTCAATGTGTGTGCCATAGTCAATGTGTGTGCCATAGTCAATGTGTGTGCCATAGTCAATGTGTGTGTCATAGTCAATGTGTGTGTCATAGTCAATGTGTGTGTCATAGTCAATGTGTGTGCCATAGTCAATGTGTGTGTCATAGTCAATGTGTGTGCCATAGTCAATGTGTGTGCCATAGTCAATGTGTGTGCCATAGTCAATGTGTGTGTCATAGTCAATGTGTGTGCCATAGTCAATGTGTGTGTCATAGTCAATGTGTGTGCCATAGTCAATGTGTGTGCCATAGTCAATGTGTGTGTCATAGTCAATGTGTGTGTCATAGTCAATGTGTGTGTCATAGTCAATGTGTGTGTCATAGTCAATGTGTGTGCCATAGTCAATGTGTGTGTCATAGTCAATGTGTGTGCCATAGTCAATGTGTGTGGGGGGACACGTGGCATCTGTGTCTTGAATATCTGAGGTTTGAAAGCGCACCTGCTCGTGCTTTAGGAAAAGTGTGTGGTGCATTTTTTTGGGGGGTAGGGATGGGGTAATCGATGGAGCAGGGAGAGACGGATGGATGTAGAATAAGACAGCTGTCCCNGAGAGAGAGAGAGAGAGAGAGAGAGAGAGAGAGAGAGAGAGAGAGAGAGAGAGAGAGAGACTATTACAGTGCATGCATGGTGGTTCAACGTTTGGAGAAATAAAATGTCCGATCAGATGAAATCAGATGAAATGAGTGTGCGCACACCAAGCTGTCCTCGTGCGCACACCAAATGGCACGCGCTCGGTGTGTTGAATAGAAACGGTGTGGCTGCCATACCTCCAGCGCGTCCACGCTGCGTGATGGTGTTTTTCTGTGTTGTCCCCCCCTCCACCCCTCCACCCCTCCTGTCGCAGTGGGTCCTCCTCAGCTCCGGACAGGAGAGATGCGTCTTTCCCCCAAATGCAAACAGTTCCCCTGCATGTCCCCTCCCGGGCCCACCCTCCTCCTCTGCAGCCTCCAGCAGCAGCAGCAGCCTGGGCCTCCTCTCCTCTCTCCTCTCTCCTCTCTCCTCCTCTCCTCTCTCCTCCTCTCCTCTCTCCTCCGGGTGCAGGCAGGTGGAGGCGCCTCTCAGTGATGGAGGCAGCGCGGCTCTCCTCTCCGCCGCCTCTCCATCCTCCTCTCCCCGGTGATGGCGCCTCTGCGGCGGGGCCGGCCCGTCCTGTTGGCACCGAGCAGCGCGTGAGCCGTCGCCTTCCTCAAAAAACAAAATAATAATAATAATAAAAATAATAAAAAATACACTCCAGCTTCGCGCGGGGCCCTCCTCCTCCTCCTCCTCCTCCCTCGCTCCTAAACGCTTGTCATTGTCGCGGCGTATTCCTCCTGGTAGTTTTTNATTTTTATTCTCTTCCCCCCTTACAGCTGGACCTCTCCCCCTCCTCGCGACGCACAGTCTCGTACAGGCAGGCGTGCACTGAGCTTGCTCTCCCCTCCTCCCCCTCCCCTCCCGACTTGAATTCTTGTCGGTCCGACCTATGAGCGCGCGCCGCCCAGCCACGCAGGGGCCACGCACCGCTTGTGACGGGGCGCGCTGAACAAATCAGGAAGCCCCTCCACACAGGACTGATCATAACAGGGCAACTGCAATGGCATGAATAATGAATAGACTGTTGTGCCTGCGCCTGCACGATGGTTCCGCTCACGCACTGAAACACTTGGATACAGTCCTCTTTGAATGAGTATACAGTATTCAAACAAAAACAAAAAAGATACATGTGGACGTACAGGGGCGCTATATAAGCGGGGAGAATGAGGGGGCGATGGCCCTGCCCGTAAACTTGAGTCTTGACCACCCCCTTGACTTGGCAAACAGAGCTGTCGGTAATATATTGTCACGGTTTTGGACCCAGGAATGCAAAGGCACTCGAGGAGAAACGTGAAGTATTTATTTACTGAATTAAAAACAAAAAGGTTGACGCGTCAGCAAAAACATCAAATTAACAGAACTTGAGGAAGCAGAACCAGACGTTGCGTGAAAAAGGCACAATGCTGAAGAGTGCATGGTGACAACAGAGGGGATAAATGGAGTGGGGCTAACCAGAGCCATATATATAGAGAGTTCCGACACTCTTTGATCTCGCCGACAGGCGGTCAATCGTTCCAAACAACGGCTATGGAAACCTTGTGGAGCTGCGCCCTCTGGCGGCGACGGAGCGCTACTGCAGGCAGCTTCAGACTGTTACCCAGAGCCATGGAACAAATCGCCCCCTCCATGACCCACGTGACTTCCGCATTCCATTCTTACAATGGAACTCTATGGGAGTGTCGCAACTCTCACTTTATATGGCTCTGGGGCTAACAAAGCCTTAAAGTGTCTGTGACGTATGCGCTACAATTAGAAAAAGTCTTAAACATAATTATAATTCAGGAAATTTGGCATAATACACATACAGGTAGTCCTCGACTTACGACAGAATTCCGTTCCTGCGCTGCGTCGTAACCCGAATTTCGACATAAGTCGGAACATATGTAAATACTTCATCTTATATGTACAGTACTGTATTTTACCAAAAACTTAGCCTATCCTAACACAGTACCCTACATAATTATCAAAACACATTAGAGAGCCATAATGAAGGGAAAAAATAGTTAATAAACTACTGGAATGCTGGTGAAGCCATTTCCTCCGTTCTTCCGTCCCTCCATCCCTCCTCTGTATTTTCCATTTGTTTGCGTTGTAAAACCACCGTCCATAAAACAGCTACTTTTCCACAGCTGCTGCCTGTCCAGCTTGCTCCAACAAGTTTTGTTTTGTTTTTTTGAATGTCCAGAGGACCAGACTTAGCTTTTTTAGAGAGTACAGGAGCCTCATGTATCAACGGTGTGTACGCACAAAAACCTTGCGTACGCCATTTTTCACGCAAAACTCCATATGTATCAAAACAGAACTGAACGTGGAAATGTGCGCAGCCCCACGCCAGCTCCAGGGTTGGCGTACGCACGTTTCTGTGGTTTTGGTTCCATTGGCGACACCTAGAGGTGATTCTGAGAAACTGTTCATGATGTGAAAATCATTATTGTTCACACCAAACACACATGATTAACAATTATTACATCCACATGGACGCAATTAGAATATAACTATTCTATGATTTGGTTAATTATAACATTTTGTTGCTTATGTATAAGGCACATAAAGGCATGTTGCCTGACAATATTCAAACACATTTTGTTAAAAGAGAGAGTGTATATTTTCTTAAAGGAATTGAGATGTTTGTGAAGCCTTATTTTAGTAGTAGTTTGAAGGAACGATCCACAATAATTCAGGGAATAGGATTGTGGAATGGTTTGGAAGATACTGTTAAGAATGCCAGATCACTGTGTACATTTAAGAGACTGATAAAGATGAGTTTCTTGGAAGAATATGGGAATCGTTAATACATATATCTACTTAAGTTGTTGTCTGATTTGATTAAGATGTTTGAGTTGTTATGTTTTTAATTTAGCTAGATTGTTATTTTCTTTTTGAAATAAAATTTTATATATTTGATTTACATTAGAATTGAGTTAAAAGGGGCAGTTTTCATAAGACTAGTTCTTCTTCTGCCACCTTTCATTTTATTTAATTAACTTTTTGTTATTGTATTGTATGTATAATTGTCATGTTTTTAAATGAAATGAATAAATTTTCAAAAAAATAAAAATAAAAAACAAAATAACCTGCAAAAGATATAAAAAACAGAAAGACTGAATAGTCTTGCACAGCTTCAATTCTTGTTTTTTGGTTATTTTTAGCTGTTTTAGCAGTTGAAAAACGTGATGCATGATGGGACAAGACGACATTCCTCTGGTGCAAGGCATATTTAAATGAATTTGCATATTTATATGGAGGCGTGTCAAAGGCGGAGTCGGCCACTCTCTCATGTGCGCTCAATTCCACGTTGATTGTGATGTACAAAAGCAATGTGCGTGGATTCCGGCGTACGCACAGTTTGATACATCTGGATTTTTTTGTGCGTACGCCGTTTTCTGGATTTGACCGTACGTCACTTTTCAGTAAGAAGTCCACGCAAGTCTTTGTACATGAGGCCCCAGGGCAGTATTTCTCCGCCGTTACGTTTAGAACGTCAAACCGGAACTGCGTAACTCGGCTTTTCAAAATAAATTTTTCAAAATATATACAGTATATATATTTTTAATTATTTTTAAAATTTTTATGGGAGATGCGTGTCGCAATCACGAAACGTTGTAACTCGAGGCTGTCGTAAGTCGAGGACTACCTGTAAACGGCATATATTTTTACTTGGTGTGGCCAAAGGGAAAGCAAAAGTGACAAAGAATTTTTTTTATTATCATTTTTTTTGTAAGGAAACTTCCTGGTCTTTGTTTATATGACTCTTCTTGGTTTTTATCTGATTGTGACGTCAAATAATCTAAAGAAACATCAGCTTATTTGATGATGTTTTTGTTGTTAGCTTTTTAGCGATGCTCTGTTCACATGCTAGCCTTCCTCTGTCATCGCTTCCTGTTACTGAGCATGTGAACATCTCATAAACTGTTCATCTGAGAGGTGTCTTTTCTTTTTTTTTGCAACATTATAAATTTTATTTTTCCAATTACACATTCATATTTATCAAAAACATTTTATGTCAAGGGTACTTTAATGTAATAGGGAACAGGTGTGCGTATAGGACCTGAGAAGCAGAAATGTATAGAAAACATTACAGACTACTTTTGCTAATAGCTCTTTTGTTTATTCATTTTCATTATTTATTTCAAAGTTTTGCATAAAGCATCAAGCAGCATGCATCCTTTTAAAGAATGCTAGTGTAATTATGAATATGAAATGAATAGAGGAGGACAAACTTCAATGAGTTGATTAGATGGGCTGATCTCAGTCAATTAATTTTAACTTAAAGGTAAAGCTTTTTTAGAATGAAATTCCCTAATTCCCATGTTGCAGCATTTTTCAAATAGCCTAATACTGTAATAACCTTTGTGACAACAACATAATAAAATTTTGGTGTGCCACCCCAAGATTGTGACCTCTATCTGGCAACGTTTGATTATTTTTGGAAGCACAGGGCAAAAAGTAGTTGGGAGAAATTATTCTGCTTTTTGTCAATTATATTCTTTACAAACAAATATTTATAAAAGGATAGGTCAGCTGAAAACCTTATGAACAGCTAACATCTTACCTGTTGCAGATATGGCGTTAAATTCTCAGAAGCAACACTAGCAGCTAATCAGAGTAAGGTCTAACTCAAAGAGGATTGCTGCTGTCTTACAAGGAGCTATGGCTACTTGCACATACCTGTATTGCTATTATCTGTAACGTGGGGAGTGGTGGTGCAGAGGTTAGAGAAGATGAGCCTGTGATCAGAAAGTCGCAGGTTCAACTCACGGTGCCGTCAACATCACAATGTGGGTTGTAAAGGTGAAGCACCCACACCTGCCTCCACCCTCATTTGCCCCACTCTATGTCCCTGAGCAAGGCCCTTAACCCTCCCCCCCACCACCACCACCACCTGCTCCCAAAAAACAGGATTCCCTTTGAAATGTGTTCTCGTGACTCAGTGAGACTACCTGTATAAATAAAGGGTAAATGAAAAAACATGCTATTTCTCTATTCTACTAAAAGTTCTTATTTGTGATACATGAAAACTAAAAAAAAAATACATATGTTAATTACATGATTCACCCAAGGATGTCACCATTATTTTTACCAGTGCAATGCATTCTGGGGCAGTATATGGACACATATAATGTCACATATAGTAAATGGTAAATGGACTGCACTTAGAGCACCTTTCTTTTTAATCAAGATACTCAAAGCGCGTTACCACACATTCTGTGTCTTCATTTACCCATTCATACAGCACTCTCTACTATTTCTGAACAAAGATTAATCAGAGCTTTATCACATTCATCCACTGATGGGACACACATCAGAGGCAATGAGGGGTTCAGTGTCTTGCCCAGGAACACTTTGGCATGTGACTGCAGATGGAATCGAACCCCCATCTCTTGCATTGGAGGGACGACTACGCTAACCACTCAACCACAGCTGCCCCTGAGTATAATATATAT
>JBBPBX010023343.1:0-15153 GCA_038048925.1 Garcialebias charrua | reverse complement strand
AACCGCTCCTCACAGAGGCCCTCACTCCCACAGCGGAGTTGGAGGCAGACGAGATAGAGGACAGCAGCGCTGGGACCTGGGGTGAGACAATGGACGTTGTTGCCCATGTGGGGGACTACTAACTCCACAGTAGAGTTCGACACGAGGGACTTGTTGCGAGCGACGAGCTCTCACTAACAGCCTCGGGCGAGATATCGGACGACGAGGCAGACAATGAGGAGGACGAAGAGGACAAGGACTTCTCCCAGAGCCTAGTGGCAGGTCAACCAGAGACAGACGTGTCCACCCTTGCTCTGTTCGAGCAATGCCGCAGAGCCACGGACACTTTGAAGTAACTTGGCCAACCCCCCCCCTCGACAACAAGTAACAAGGTTGGCGGGAAACTTCTTCTACGCCAAGCAGCAGTCGACCACGAGGCACAGGATGCCCATCTTTCCCGACTTCCAGACAGAGCTGACGCGCACCTGGGCTGAACCCAGGGCCCCCTTGACACTGCCTCTCTCCCAGTTTCTGGACGTGGACGGAATGGAGGTGGCGGGCATGGCCCACATTCCTCAGATGGAGGAGACTTTGGCGGCTCATTTGGCCCCAAGGACGTCGAGCTCCAAACCCACTCTGCCCAGCAAGGCCTGCCGTGTGTCAGCCTCGCAGCTCGAGAAGCACCCGAGCACAGGGCCTTGCTGTGCACGCCATGAACGCCTCTGCAATGATGCAGGCATACCTGGCCGAAAAACTGCTAGAGCTCCAGCAGACCTCCAACAAGAGAAAAGCGTCCAAGGTTCTGGACAAGGCCCGCAAGGCGACAGACTTTGTCCTCCGCCTCATGGGAACTGCAGCCATCGCTCAGGGAAACGCTATGGCCGAGATGGTGATCGCTCAGAGTCATTTGTGGTTGACCCTGACAGACCTTCCAGAGGGCCAGCGCGTCCCGTTCCTCCACCATCCCATCCAGCCCACAGGCTTGTTCGGCGGGGCGTTGGAGCGGATCCAAAGCAGACTGGATCAGCGGAGGAAACAAGAAGAAGCCCTGCGTGAGGGGATGCCCAGAAAACATTTTGTGCAACCCAGAGAATCGAGCGGGCACAGGGGCCAACAGCAGTGACACCACTCCACCACGCGTCGACCAACTCAGAAAAGGCCAATCCTCGAGAGGGAGCAGCGGCCTAAACCCGCCTCAGAGCCTTCTCAAGCAGGCCAGGCCTGGTCGAAGAAGAGGTTCGTATCACGTCAGGCAGGACCACCATGGTCCTCCTCAGCGAACCATGACAGGAAGCAGAAGTCAGCCTGAGCAGGACTGCTTCACCACCACTCAGGCGTTTCCACCCAAAGGGAAAAGAGGAAAGCCAAACTTTTAATACCAGCTGTTGTGCTAAAGAAGCCACTATTAACTGGTCTAGAACATGTAAACACACAAAATCACTCAATTGTTTGTGTAACAAAGAAAAATTGTTGTTTGAGCACGAAAATAAAGTCTCAGAAAACACAAAATGTTCTGTGTCCCGTCTTAGCATTAGAGGGGAAAACACAACACCTTTTTATGCAAAATGTGTCAATAAAGAGACAAAAGGACCGGTTCACACACCCGGCATCCCCTGCTCTGATAATACACAGTCTCTCAGGAGACACAATGAGCCCCTGCAGAAGGTCAGAGACCTGTCTGCCCCAGACAGACTCTCTGACCCCTGCAGTGGGACAGACAGGCTCCCTGAAGAGCGGGCGGGCGGGGAGGACACTCTCCTGCCGTCCTCCCCCTCACACACAAGGTAAACATGCCCTCTAGGCTGACAGCACGTGCTGCAGCATGGGAGGCATGCAACCCAGGTCACTGGGTTATGTCAACCATAACTCATGGGTACAAGCTACAATTTTTCAAACAACCACCACCCTTCCTGGGAGTGGTGAAGTCAGCCATAATCCCATCTGATACAGAAAGGTGCAATCAGGATAGTTCCTGCTCACGATGTAAACAGAGGTTACTTCAGCAAGTACTTCGTCATTCCAAAGAGAGGGGGCAGTCTCAGACCGATTTTGGATCTGAGAGGTTTAAACAAAAGGATACGCATGTTCAAGTTCACCATGTTCACACTAAGACAGGTAATCTACTCGGTATGCTCGAGAGATTATTTGTGTAGCGTGGACTTAAAAGATGCTTTTGTCCACATCAGCATCCGACGCACACACATGAAATTCCTACATTTTGCCTTCGAGAACACCACATACGAGTTCCAGGCCATGCCTTTTGGCCTAAAAACTACGCCCAGGCCATTCACGAAATGCCTGGAGGAAGCCCTGGCACCCATGAGGAGCCAAGGCATCAGAGTGTTGAATTATCTCGACGACTTGTTGCTCCAAGGGGACAGCAAAGTCCAGGCAGAAGCACACACAGACATGGTAATGTCTCACCTGAAATCACTAGGTTTTGTCATAAACCTGGAGAAGAGCAGTTTGTCTCCATATCAGGTTTCTGTTTTTCTGGGAGTAGAATTGAACTCCATTCTGTACAGGGCGAGGCTCTTAGAGAAACGGGTGGCAACCCTTCAACTCTGCTTAGCATGTTTTCAGCTAGGCAAGACGGTGTCACTCAAACTGTGCCAACGTTTGTTGGGCCTACTGGCAACAGGAATCGTTTGCGTTCCTCTGGCCCTATTACATATGCGGCCTCTGCAGATTTGGGTCAACAAGCAGCTGGAGCTCGCCCCCCTCTTCAAACGAAGGGTATGAAAGTCAGCTCTAAATGTGTAAAGGCCCTGCAGCCATGGAAGAACCCCACGGTGTTCAGCAAAGGAGTCTCACTGGGCAGGGTATTGTCCCGAGTCCTGGTGACGACAGATGCGTCCAAAACAAGTGTAGGGGGGGCTCTGCAGGGACCAGTACGCCCGTGGGGTCTGGACCCAGCAGGAGGCCCGGTTCCACATAAATTTCCTGGAGCTCTCAGCAGTGTTTCTGTCACAGAAATTTTTTTACAGGAAAGGCCTGGTCAAACACCAGCACGTCCTGATAAAATCAGACAACAAGTTTACTGTGGCCTAAATCAACAGGGGGAGGGACACGGTCCCAACCCGTCCCGAGGCTGACGCAGAAGTTGCTCACATGGTGTAGCTCCCGGACCTTGTCACTGAGGGCAACTCACGTGCCAGGGAAGCTAAACCATGGGGCAGACGCCCTGTCAAGGGGGACCCCCCTCCCCTCAGAATGGCGTGTGAACCCACGCATTGTGGACCAGATCTGGCCACGATATGGGAGGGCAGACGCAGATCTGTTCGCCTACAGCGACAACACTCACTGTGCTCTGTACCACTCGATACTGGACGTGAACCCACCATTGGGGATGGATGCCCTGATGTACAGCTGGCTAGCAGGGAGGCGGTATTATGCATTCCCCCCGTCCCTTTGATTCAAGCGACGTTGGAGTGTGTACGCAGGGGAGCTCTCTCTCTAATATGGGTAGCCCCCAGGTGGCCAAAGAAAGCATGTTTTGCAGAAGTGATCTCACTCCTGGCAGGAACACCTTGGCAGCTGCCCCCCACAGGGACCTGCTGACCCAGGCCCGCGGGCAGATCCTGCATCCACGCCCAGAGCTGTGGGAGCTCTAGGTCTGGCCGCTGAGAGGGACCGGTTAATGGCTTCCGGCCTACCCAGTAATGTGGTACACACAATACAGGGAGCGAGAGCTCAGTCTACGCAGACACTCTACGCATGTAAATGGCGTGCTTTTGAGAGCTGGTGTCTAGAGAGGAATATTGCTCCATATTCCTGTGACTTGGCCCAGCTCCTCACCTTTCTGTAGGACCTGCTGGAGAAGGGACGCACCTTTTCAACCATAAAGGTCTTCTTATCAGCCATCTCGGTGTGCCACGAAGGCTGGGGAGGTAGATCACCTGGTGCCCACCCTCTCATGGTACGGTTCATGAGGGGCGTGCTGAGGAAAAGGCCTCCAAGCAACACTTTGGCCCCTCAATGGGACCTGCATTTAGTCCTGGACGCCTTGTGTGAGCCTCCATTTGAGCCTCTTAGCAGCATTAAGATAGACTTGTTATCTTATAAGACTACATTGCTCTTAGCTCTGTGCTCAGCAAAACGCGTGGGGGACCTTCACGCTTTATCGGTACACCCAGTGTGTACCAGATTTGCCCCAGATGGGTCAAAGGTCACCCTGCGTCCAAACCCTGCATATGTGCCAAAAGTCCCGACTCTAAATCCCAGAAGTCTGGACTTCGAACTGTCAACTTTTCCTCCTCCCCCAGTTCTGAC
Source organism: Garcialebias charrua (assembly GCA_038048925.1). NCBI lineage: Eukaryota > Metazoa > Chordata > Actinopteri > Cyprinodontiformes > Rivulidae > Garcialebias > Garcialebias charrua. The sequence continues at coordinate 10,902 of JBBPBX010023343.1, read as the reverse complement.
TGCAGAACAGAGACGTTTAAACGCGCTCTGCCCTGTTAGGGCCCTTAGCGTCTACATGGAGAGGACTGACAGTTGGCAAAAAACAAACCAGCTGTTCATATGCTTTGCTAATCCTGCCGCAGGCAGGGCCCTGTCAAAACAGCGCCTCTCACATTGGGTGGCTGAGGCCATAAAAAGGGCATACAGCAGCAAAGGTCAGCAGGTGCCCAGTGGGGTACATGCTCACTCAACTAGAGGCCTAGCCTCTTCCTGGGCCTTGTTCAGAGGTGTTCCAGTAGCAGATATCTGTGCAACTGCTAACTGGTCATCATCAAACACGTTTGTGAAACATTACAGCCTAAATGTTGCAGCATGTGACGTAACTCAAGCTGTTCTCTCTACCACAGAGAAATAAGCGGATGACGCCTGTAGTCTAAGGCAAAAAGTTCTCATAAGCATGCATTTCCAAAGCATTTCCAGGGTATGATTGAATTATGTCATGTGTTGCACCGCAGTGAACCTGACTGATAAGGGAACTGGAGGTTATGCACCATAACCAATGTTCCCTGAAGGAAGGGAACAAGGTGAAACACACGTTTGCCCCTCCAATGCCCAAGCTCGGTGAAGTGCGAATAGAGGATGAACATGGGTAGTCAGCACCTGTTTACCAGGGGGGCGGGGCCCTGGTGATGCTGACGCCCACTTGCCTTAAAAGGTGTGATTGTATTGCTTCAGGTGAACTACGCGGAGGCGCAATTCCCATAGTCATGTGTTGCACCTTGTTCCCTTCCTTCAGGGAACATTGGTTATGGTGCATAACCTCCAGATATTATTTGTTCATACAATGTGTTAAAAATTCAACTTCATAAGATCATAACTGTCCCTTTTAAATGTAAAGTGAATAAATTAAACTTGCCACAGTGTTTGCCTTTGTTATTAGAGCAGATACTTCTGATAGAACCTCTTTGGCTAATCATTTTTATTACTGTCTTTTTTCTTCTTCTTCTTAAACTGATTACCTGCATAACAATCAATAACAAAAAAACAACAGTCACAAATCACTTTACTTCTGAAAGGTCACAATAATAAATCAGATCACTCAATAAATCATAACCGTGACCCTTAATCTGCAAAAGAAAGCAGCTAATCTTTACAAAAACGAATCACCAATCAACTCTTGTAAGAAAGATAACACACAACAGACGTTGTTTACTGTCACTTTTCAGAGAAACATAGTCCCAGTCATTTATTATTTTATTGTCTTAATATGTTTTCTTATCACATTTATCAAAATCTGAAACTATAAATTGGTGCGTCCTTTCAGCAAAAAAGAAAAATTACAATAATTTAGAAAAGAATGCATACATTTTTGAAACACTTTAAATTGCTCAGTCTTTAGTGGTAAACTATAATACTACATTATCATAAAAGAACTGTTCACAAAACTATGACCAAACCAGTTTGATTTTAAATACTTTAAATTCATATTTATATCAAGTCAAAGTTTTTAAAACTTGATCGTGGATTTTATTTGATGAGGAAGACTCTGACCCAACATCTTGTATGAAGGTGTGCAGAAATATCACACACTTTCAGAACCTCAGTTAAATGATTCATGAGATTTCTGATGCTGAGCAAACCTTCAATAAAATGGTTAAAAAATAAAACATGTCAGAGCGATGCATTCGTTTATCTATCCATCCATCCATCCATCTATCCATCCCTTATGTTGACCTGGTTCTTCCTTTTCGGGTCACGGGGGTCACTGGTGCCCATATCCAGCAGTCACTGTGCAAGAGACGGTGGACAACCTGGACAAGTCTCCAGTCCACATAGAGACAAACTCTCACTCACACCTTGGGACAATTTAGTTACCAATTAATCCTCCTGATAGGATCAACTGTTATGGACCATCTGACGATGGGACGTGCTGCCAACCATCAGGTAAATAACAACAAGCACATTACTTGCAACACACTGTTAATAATCTACCTCTGAAGCTTTGGTTTTCAACCAGGGCTAAATAAACATCTTGCCATTTGACCAAACTGAAAAGGGAAGGACTGCATGGTGGAGCAGTGGTCACCTCGCATCAAGGAAGTCCTTGTCTCCAGGTTTTAATCCTGGAGTCAAGGTCCTGTGTGTTTCAGTCCGAACTTTTTAGCTCAGCTGTCAGACCTTACTGCTGATTGAAGCCCAGACTTTTTAATCCAGTAGTGTCCAACCCTGACCCTCGAGGGCCACTATCCTGCATGTTTGACTCGTTTCCCTGCTCCAACTCGTCTGATTCGATGGTTGAATTACCTCTTTATTTCCAGCAAAAGCATGTAAATCACCTATTGATTCAAATCAGGTGTGTTGGAGTAGAGAAATATCAAAAACATGCAGGATGGTGGCCCTCGAGAACCAGCATTGTACACCCCTGATTTAACCTGATTCCACAAAAGAAAAGAACCCAGATACTTCCTGCCACAATGAGTATTTCTTTTACACTGCACCCTGTTTGCTCTTTTCAATTGTTGACACACTGAGCTCATGTAAACCATTACAAAACATGACAATCTGGGGCTCTAACCTCTAAAGATTGAATGTTCTTCCTGTGCACGTAAGAGTTTTCTCCATTTACTCCAGCTTCCTCTCACGGTTCAAACAACCAGGACGATACAGCAGAATCTGTTACATTTCATACAATGCAAGTATTTTTATTTTATGTGAAATTTCTTGTCATAGTTGATATGGGCAACCTTGTTACTGGTTATGTTTTAAAGAAAACTAAACTCCTGACACCACTACACAAACACCATTCAAACTTATATAATAAATTATTTCCTTGAGCAGAAGCGGGTAAAGATGATGGATGGATGGATGAGTATATCTCTCCGTCACTGCCAGAAATGTAAATCAAGATCATCTTGAATAGTTTTAGTTTTTCAGGTTTTAACAACATGTACTACGTAATGTGTAAATGCGACATTCTAAAAACTTACATAATCATTTGGACCTCAAAGTGATGTTGTGGAAGATTTTAGCTACTACCATAATTTTTGCTATAAAACTGAGTTATCGTGATTTTTGCATTCGCTACAGTTGATTTAGCCTGGTTAAAACCAGGCCCTTGTTCTTCACTTCGCTTCGTACTAGGGGAAATGAGAATTGAGCGGAGCTGTGCAGGAAGGCAAGGGCCAGGCTACAGTTGATTAGCTGTGACGGCCATATTGAATTTGATTGACTTTAACAGTTCATTTGTTGCTGATGTAGATTCATGATTGGTTCCAGAGCATTTTATTACAGTACACCCACTGGTTCATGAGATATTTTGCTAACAGACAGACAAATGCACAGTATGCACACGTACAGACAAGGACACAAACACATTTACATTATTGTTCTATGGGTGATGAGCAGTAAAATGACATATTCATGCAAATAATAATAATACTTATAATAATAATTATTATTATTATTATGTTTCAACTGAGACTTGCAGGTCCCACAGTGACTTTGAGCAGATGGACGAGCCTACGGCTGGTTCAAGTGGGACTTATCTCAAAGGTTTCAGACCTCAGCAGGAGGCGGGAGGTGATGGTATGGGCTCCTATCTTCAAGGATGAGCTGAAAATGCGCTGAAATCAAATATCAAACTTGCTGCCGGTTTGGTACAGAAGGTTTCAGTCATTCCATCCTACAGCAACCTTTAAGTGATTATCTTTTGTGGTGTGGTTCTGTGGAAATGATGTGAAGAATAAACATCTTATCTGTTGCAGATAGCTCCTTGGAGAAAAATAATTCTGTTTTGACCAGACTGACAAGCTAAGGGTAGTTCAAGCAGGACAGAGACCAAAGTGATTAGTCCGGTTCTTCCTCTCCAAATGGAGGGCATCCAAGGAGCTAGGTGAAATATTTGAAGTTTACAGCCTTTCTGCAGAACCCCACTTCAATGTCTTCTTTGTCTCCTTGCTATAAAAACATACATGATGAAACAGAGCAGCTAAACATCCCATTTCCTGTGGTGCGGATGCATGATCAAGGTGTGATTGTTTCCAATAAACCAAATCAAGCCCTGTTAGTTCTGTTATTACAGCTGATGTCATGTGTAACTTTTGATTTTAATTTCAAACCTACTTTGTAATATTCCGTGTTCATAACCACATGTTTACTTACCGTGTCTATCTATAACTCACCGTGATGCCCACACACACGAACAAAAATATCTTCTTTAAATTAATTTCGAAGAGGAGGAATGATATTTATCGCAGCAGATATGTTTTCATTATGGTTGTTAAGTCCAGCACATTCGCTAGTAATTTTTTTAGTGACTCCACTGCAACAGAAGTAAATTGATATATCTGAAAATAGCTTTCAACTTCCATCAAATGTTTTTTTAAGAGTTTAAATATTTACACGTTTTCTTTGTAGAACTTATTTCAAATCAGTTTGACATCTGCTGAGATCAACAATAAACTAGAGAAATTGTGTTTCATGTAAAAAAAAAAATACAGTGTGAATGCTTATTGCAGAAGAACTTGCTGAAAATTGCTGAAAGAAGCAGAAACTAGCACAAAAAGGTGGAAATTATCTGACTAACGCTGAAATTAAAAAAACAAAGAGCTGAAAAGTACAATAATTCTGTCCGTCATCTGGACAGTTTCTTTTTTTACAGAGATGTTTCACCCTCTATCTGGAGGACTTCATCGGTCATCCAATAAACTGTTTCCCCACCAAGCAGTAAACTCCTTAAGTGGACCAACCAGTTTGCTGGAGCCAAGATGGTTTCTGGGGGCCATAGACCAGCAAAGTGGACCAGCTCCTTAAGTGGACCAGCAAACTGGTTGGTCCACTTAAATGTTTACTGCTTGGTGGGGAAACAGTTTACTGGAACTCCTCTGACTGAAGAAGCCCTCCAGATAGACGGCAAAAAGTCTCTATTAAAATATATATTTTTTAAACTGTCCAGATGACTTGACTGAGAATTATTGTATTTGGTACCTGGATGATTGAGCTTGAACTTTGTTAGCTGAAAAGTAGCTTAAAAAGCAGGAAGAATCTTAAATTACCAGGAAGTAGGAAGAGCACATTTTTGCTGAATTAGGCTAAAAACAGTGGAAATTAGTGCAACAAATGTGGAATTAGCTGAAAAAGCTTAAATTAGAATCAAAACTGTTAAATAGCTGAAATAGCAGAAAAAGCTGAAACTTGCAGAAATAAGCTGAAAGGAGCATAACAAACTGAAAAAGCAGAAAGACGTTAGAAGAACAGAAATGTTGTAGTTAGCCGAAATAATCTGAAACAAGCACAAAACAGCTGGAAAAAAAACCCAGCTGAAAGTAGCTGAAAGTAGCTCTGATTTAATTTTAAATGTGCACAAGGAAGCTGAAAGATGCCGAGGCAGAACAAAATGTGAAAGGAGCAGTAAAAGGTTGCAAACAGATCTAAAGAGTTGAAGGATGTAAAATGAGCTCAATTTTTAAAAAATGGCAGAAAAGGCCAAGTATTTCAAAAAGCCAATGTTGCACCAATAACAAAAAGTCATAGCAGGATTGTCCTGAAAGAGCTGAACATTTTTGATAAATGATTTGTTGAAATTGCTTGAAAACTGGGGCATGAAAATCTCAGAAAAACGTACAGAAGAAAAATGGGTCACAATCGTGCATGCTTCATAAACGTTCACACAATTAGCAACTATTAACAATAAAATATCAGCTCTAAAGATTTCAACACAAACTTTGGTCGACTGTGTTTGTAACATAAAAATAATTATTTCATCAAACGTGATCTAAAACCACTATGAGCTTCAGACTTTCTCACCTTAAGATGATCTTTGTCTAAAAGTCTGTTATGAATGGTGGCGATATGCATTTCTTTAAGAACTGCAAAAAAAATTTAAAATTATTAAAACTTTTTTTTTTCTGTGTATGACTGTGTTGAATAAAGCCTGAATTAACAAAATTGACAGGTTTTCTTATCAGTCGCCAGTGTTGGTAATTTAAAAAAAAGTTTTAAAAATGTACAATTTTATTTTATAAATATTCTATCCACTGTACTGCAGTGATAAAACACGACCTGTCAGCTTTGTTCCTTCAGGGTAGATCATTCAAATTTAATTCCAAAGCTTTTATTGCATCTTTGATTTAAAGAGCAATTTGTTTAAGGATCAGAAACGTGTGAGGGAGACTCAGCAAAACCAGTAAAATATTTCAAATCCAAACTAATGTTCTATGGAGTCCAGAAAATTTTTTTTTTTAAAAATACATACCGTAAAAAGGAAATTGGTGAATTTCTGCATTTTATTTGAAAAATTTTCCTTGAATCTGCTTCTGACTGACAAGTTGCCATAATGCGGAGCAAAGCTGTCTTTAACAGCTGGAAGCATTCCCTCGCCTAACAGATGTGCAAAGACTTCATTATATTCTGCAGCATGTGACTCACACAGTTCTGCCTTTTCTTCTCTGTTGTAAATTAAAAGTTCTCCTCAGAGTAAACACAGTATAATATGATATACAAAGAAGAGGTGGGGACTCGAGTCACATGACTTAGACTCGAGTCAGATTCGAGTCATTAAAATCACGACTTGAGACTTGACTTGAAAAAATGCTGAAAGACTCGGACTTGACTTAGACTTGTACGCCATTGACTTGGGACTTGACTTGACTTGAAGCTGTTTACTTGAAAATACTTGATATCTTAGTCAAGTCAAAAATTTAAAACACGTTATAAAGTGGCCCCATTAATTAATTTCACTCGTTCCGTATTGTCAGGTGCAGACCGTAGACCGGGCATCTGTTTTTCCACACTTCGTATGTATGTGTGTGCATAGCTGCAGCACAACCAATCAAATTAAAAGGATTTAGACATTTGAAAAAAAAAAAGGCAAGGCTACAGGGCTGAGGGAACTAAAGACGAAATAAGCGCGCCAATATGCTTCTGCGAGCAATTTATTTTGGGTACATAGGTTATTAGCCTGGTTAAAACCAGACCCTGTCCTTCACTTCGCTTCAGACAAGGGTCTGGACTTTTTCCATAGAGAAACGATTCTTGCTGGAGGCGTTGGCCTCTGCTGAGGAACAAAACCATTGGATATTTTGAACAGGGAAAGCATTCTGCTCCCTCCCCTCAGAGCCACCCCCCGTGCTCTGGTGAACTTGACTGACAACTGCTCCGCCTCCTGCAGCTTTTCTCTCGCTGCGCAAATTCTGTGTTTATATGTTAATAAAACATTTTAATAAAATAAAATAAAACCATGGATCGCTGGTCCAGCTCACCAAAAGACCAGAAAATCTGATGGGACTCGGTCAGCAACGTAAAACCCGAGTTTAATTCTCGTGACAACCTCAGCCATTTCCTCCTTGTTCATTTCACTCAACGGAGGGTGGAGGAGAAGGAGGAGGGAGGAGGGAGCGATTACTTGACTTTTGGGAAAAAAAACAAAAGAAAACTCCAGATAAGGGATTAAGAAGGGGAAATTAATAAATTTGTGTCACATATAAAACAGTCCTGCATCGCTTTGAATGAGAACATGCGAATGCTGCTGCTGGCTGCGCTGGGACAGGTGGGGGCGTGGGTTAGGGGCCAAAAAATCCGCCCCTTCTGTTCTCTGATTGGTCCGAACAAAATTCTACCGGAGAAGACGTTGTGAATGGGAGAAGTCCCAGACTGTGCAGTGAAGGGAAATGAGAATTGAGCGGAGCTGTGCAGGAAGGCGAGGGCCAGGCTAATAGGTTATGAACATTCAAATAAAAAACGAACTGCAACTTGTAAAACATGCAATAAGAAAATATCGGATGGAGATTCCACGACGTCCAGCTTTGTCCGGCATTTGAAGCTTCACAAAGATCGGTAGGTAGCACTTTTCTTTTGCTGTGAGATAGTTGACTTTAGCTAACTTCGTGTTGTGCTGTGGAAATGTCAGCATTTTTGTCTTTTTCATTGAATGTTAAGATTAACAGAACTGCGGAATAAAGAGGTCCAATTTAAAAAATGTTTTTTATACGTTGTGTTCAGCTGCACATGTTCTATCATTTGAGATAAATACAGATTTTAAAAAGAACAAATGGTCTATTATTTACATTTTATGTATAATTGCAAATTATTTAAAAAAAGGGGGGGGGGAGAGAACGACTCGAAATGACTTGAAATTAAAAGTTCCTGACTTGAGACTTGACTCGACTTTTGCCTGTCTTGACTTGAGACTTGACTTGACTTGGACCGTCTTGACTTGAGACTTGACTTGACTTGGACCGTCTTGACTTGAGACTTGACTAGGACTTGAGGTCAAAGACTTGAGACTTGACTCAGACTTGCAACACAGTGACTTGGTCCCACCTCTGATACAAAGTAATATGATATGATATAATATATTATGATATAATATAATATGATAGATATGATAGACTCCTCCCCTGGGCTGCCACCTTACCGTGGTGGAGGGGTTTGAGTGTCCCAATGATCCTAGGAGCTATGCTGTCAGGGGCTTCATGCCCCTAGTAGGGTCACCCAAGGCAGACAGGTCCTAGGTGAGGGACCAGACAAAGTGCAGCCCGAAGACCCCAATGATGAGTACAATAAATGGACAAAATGTTCCCTCGCCCGGACGCGGGTCACCGGGGCCCCACTCTGGAGCCAGGCCCGGAGGTGGGGCACGTTGGCGAGCGCCTGGTGGCCGGGCTTTTACCCATGGAGCTCGGCCGGGCACAGCCCGAAGAGGAGACGTGGGTCCCCCTTCCCATGGGCTCACCACCTGTGGGAGGGGCCAAAGGGGTCGGGTGCAATGTGGGATGGGTGGTGGCCGAGGGCGGGGACCCTGGCGGTCTGATCCTCGGCTACAGAAGCTGGCCATTGGGACATGGAATGTCACCTCTCTGGTGGGGAAGGAGCCTGAGCTAGTGTGTGAGGTTGAGAGGTTCCGGCTAGAAATAGTCGGACTCACCTCAACACATGGCTCTGGCTCTGGAACCAGTTTCCTTGAGAGGGGTTGGACACTCTTCCACTCTGGAGTTGCCCCTGGTGAGAGGCGCCGAGCAGGAGTGGGCATACTTGTTGCCCCCCATCTTGGTGCCTGTACGTTGGGGTTCACCCCGGTGAACGAGAGGGTAGCCTCCCTTCGCCTACGTGTGGGGGGACGGGCTCTGACTGTTGTTTGTGCCTATGCGCCAAACGGCAGCTCAGATTACCCACCCTTTTTGGAGTCCTTGGAGGGGGTATTGGAGAGTGCGCCTCCTGGGGACTCCCTTGTTCTACTGGGGGACTTCAACGCTCACGTGGGCAATGACAGTGAGACCTGGAGGGGTGTGGTTGGGAGGAACGGCCCCCCTGATCTGAACCCGAGTGGTGTTCTGTTATTGGACTTCTGTGCTCGTCATGGATTGTCCATAACGAACACCATGTTCAGGCATAAGGGTGTCCATATGTGCTCTTGGCACCAGGACACCCTAGGTCGTAGTTCGATGATCGACTTTGTTGTTGTCTCATCTGATCTGCGGCCGCATGTCCTGGACACTCGGGTGAAGAGAGGGGCGGAGCTGTCAACTGACCACTACCTGGTGGTGAGTTGGCTCCGATGGTGGGGGAGGATGCCGGTCAGACCTGGCAGACCCAAACGTATTGTGAGGGTCTGCTGGGAACGTCTGGCAGAGTCTCCCGTAAGACGGAGCTTTAACTCCCACCTCGGGAGAGCTTTGAACACGTTCCGAGGGAGGCGGGGGACATTGAGTCCGAGTGGGCCGTGTTCCGCGCCTCTATTGTCGAGGCAGCTTATCGGAGCTGTGGCCGCAAGGTTGTTGGTGCCTGTCGTGGTGGCAACCCTCGAACCCGGTGGTGGACACCGGTGGTGAGGGATGCTGTCAGGCTGAAGAAGGAGTCCTATTGGGCCTTTTTGGCCTGTGGGACCCCGGAAGCAGCTGATGGGTACCAGCAGTTCAAACGGCATGCGGCTCAGTGGTTGCTGAGGCAAAAACTCGGGTGTGGGAGGATTTCGGAGAGGCCATGGAGAATGACTTCCATACGGTTTCGAGGCGATTCTGCTCCACCATTCAGCATCTCGGGGGGGGGAGAGCGGTACGCCACCAACACTAATTATAGTGGTGGTGGCGTGCTGCTGACCTCAACTCAGTATGTCATGAGTCGGTGAGCAGAGTACTTAGAAGACCTCCTCAATCCCAGCGACACGTCTTCTACTGAGGAAGCGGAGCCTGGGGACTTTGGGTCTTGCTCTCCTAGCTCTGGTGCTGAGGTCACCAAGGTGGTTAAAAAGCTCCGCGGTGGCAGGGCTCCAGGGGTGGATGAGATTCGCCCGGAGTTCCTTAAGGCTCTGGATGTTGTGAGGGTTGTGTTGGCTTACACAACTCTGCAATATTGCGTGGACATCAGGGGAAGTTCCCTTGGATTGGCAGACTGGGGTGGTGGTTCCCCTATTCAAAAAGGGGGACCGTAGAGTGTGTTCCAACTATAGGGGATCACACTCTTAAGCCTCCCTGGTAAGGTCTATTCAGGGGTTCTGGAGAGGAGGGTCCGTCGGATAGTCGAACCTCGGATTCAGGAGGAGCAGTGTGGTTTTCGTCCTGGTCGTGGAACACTGGACCAGCTCTACACCCTCAGCAGGGTCCTGGAGGGTGCGTGGGAGTTTGCCCAACCAGTTTACATGTGCTTTGTGGACTTGGAGAAGGCATTCGACCGCGTCCCTCGGGGGGTTCTGTGGGGGGTACTCCGGGAGTATGGGGTACCAGGCCCTTTGATATGGGCTGTTAGGTCCCTGTACGACCGGTGTCAGAGCTTGGTCCGCATTGCCGGCAGTAAGTCAGGCTCGTTTCCAGTGAGAGTTGGACTCCGCCAAGGTTGCCCTTTGTCACCGATTCTGTTCATAACTTTTATGGACAGAATTTCTAGGCGCAGCCAAGGTGTTGAGAGGATCCATTTTGGTGGCCTTAGAAT
>JBBPBX010023342.1:24019-36285 GCA_038048925.1 Garcialebias charrua | reverse complement strand
TCCTACATGCCCCCTCTCATTCCCTTGCAATGTGTTGTGGTGCAGCTCATCTCTGGACCTTGTTAAACGGAGCTCTGGTGTGGCCTGACAGCAGACCTCTGCTGCACTTTCCCTCCAACCTCCCTGCTCAGCCGTCAGACTGCCACCGGAAAGCTGTCAGGACTTTCCACTCTTTCTGCATCGCAGCACTTTTCCTTCAGCGCTGCCTAACAATAGCAATATTTTACCTCACCGCATGCTTCGTGTATCTCCTCCACCGTCGTCCGTATTTTTCTCTCCCTGCTGTCTGTTCATTAACAGGCTATTTCCACCCAAACGCCGCATGTAAAAGCAAAGTTTCCTCTGCTCTCAGCATAATATGCCATGTCTTTAAAAACAACTGTTGAACGACAGCTTAATACCCTGATGTAATCAATCTCTTGCCAATATTTCGTTTTACTTTTTTAACCGTCTTCACATTTGCGTCACACTGATGACGTTACCAGACGGTACAAGAATAAATCTGCCAGTCATGGCGTCTTGACTTTTATGCATCCAGTTTGTCACAGTCACACACCTGACATTGCAACGTCACAAAGCAATTTTTTACACTTTCCACAGTCTCTTATCCAGCTGAGTCAAAAGTTACAGATATTATTTTGTTTAGTGATTTTTACAAGTGGCTATTGCTCAAAACACCATAACATGGCAAATATGACATATATTGCCTAATGGTGGTGGAATTCACTGCTGCCAGGTTTGCTTTTAAATAATCTTGTATATTTTATATGAAACATGGTTTCAAATTGTAGTTGAATCTGTCAGGGGCTTCTTTTCTCCAACAAACAGAACAGCAATCTTGTTCTTTCTGGGATCAGGCAAGCATTCATCTCTAAATTACCACGTTACCCTTTTTAGATCAAAATACATGAAGAACACTTTTGTCAAGACAGGTTGATTTACAATACAAAATATGGTTGTGTAAAGAATGGTTCTAAATTACCACGTTACCCTTTTTAGATCAAAATACATGAAGAACACTTTTGTCAAGACAGGTTGATTTACAATACAAAATATGGTTGTGTAAAGAATGGTTTTTAAGTCCCACTGTCTGACTAATCAAAATAAATTTTCTAAAATTAATTTGAACAGTTTGCACTTTCATTGAAATATGTATACTATAGGTTATTAAATGATATTTTAGCCACAAAACCAGAGGAGTTAAAACAGTTTTACTTTTTGACTTGTTCAGGCTGTTTAACAGATGACAGGATGATGATGAATCATTGTTTTGGCTCTTTGTTTTGATGAACGAAAGTGATTTTTGAGCGAGATTTAACTTGTTCATAAAATCTGTAAACATATTCTGATGTTTGTTTTACAGTCCTTTGTTTTGTGAAATCACACAAGATGGGTTAGTGCTATGAGTATGTGTTGAGAATGACTCAACTACCAAACTGAATTTGGCTCAATATTTCCAACAGTAAATGAGTTAAAACCATGATTGTGTTGTGCCGCCGCTTTGGTGTGGGGGATAAGCGCGCAGCACATGTTCTAAGGCTTGGCCTCTCTGCAGGCGTTGCGGGTTCACGTCCCAGACCCGACGAGCTATTTCTCTGCAGTGTCTCTTCCCTCCCTCTACCCCGTTTCGGCCTCATCCTCTACAATAAAGGCCACTAGAGCCCAAAAATGTAAAAAAATAATAAATAAATAAAAAAATAAAAAAAACATGATTGTGTTGATTAAGGTTGACTTGCTGTGGTGACAATCTTGACTTTGATTGACTACAAGTGTTACTCAGCTGCAGATGTTCAACCACTGACTACTTGCTGAGAATTTCACTTAATTTTGTTCAGTAGCTTTTGAGAAATTGTGCGAACAGAGACAGTGTGGATGATAACAGTTAAAGCCAACGTTTTAAGTAAAGATATACTTTTTGTTGTATTCAGGTACATACATACAGGTAATAATAATAATAACTTTTATTTATAACGCACTTTACATTAAACAAATCTCAAAGTGCTACAATGAACATTAAATAAAAGCAAGATTAAAATCAACCATAAATGCAACTAAGTGGAGGAACAACCAAGAGGACAGTGCCTCACAGATGATCGCATAAAAAAAAATAAAAAATAAAAAATAATCACAAAATGCAGATAAAATACTCAAATAAAAACTGGGTAAAAACAAAAAAACAAAACAAAAAAAAGCACAATAAATTAATTAAAAAACTGGATAAAAAGAAAGGTTTTAAGACCTAGCTAGTAGTCCTCGACTTAAGAGGGCCTCGACTTACAACGCTTTGCGGTTACGAACGCCCTCCCATTGAAAAGCATTGTTTCGAGTTCTACGGTTTATGCGCCTTTACACAAAAAAATATGGTACCGAAACTCAGCGGGGGACAGCGGACATTTACAGGAGGGAGGGGGGAGAGTGTACCTTAGTGGCCACAACAACGGAAAATTACAGGGCAGAGGATTACAGCTGAACATTACTGGAGACCTCATTGTTTACAGGCAGACCGGAGGCAGAGGAGGTTAGGAGGGGCTAACATGCTAACAGACCTTACTGTAAAACTCTGGACCGCGCGTGGAAAAGTACAGGAGACCTTTGTTTGGACCGGAGGTTTATGAGGCAGAGAGGCTACAGCTGAGCAACGAGCTAACATGCTAACAGGTGGAGGAAGGCTTCACCATCTCCCAGTAGGTTTTTAACTCTTTTTCCCCTTCATTATGGCTCCATATGTATGGAGCTAACATGCTAACAGGCCTTACTGTAAACAGTCTGGACCGTGCGAACTTCAGGCAGCCTCAGATGTTGGAGGAACACCGAGCTAACACGCTAACAGTTGGAGGAAGGCTTCACCAGCTCCCAGTAGGTTATTAACTCTTTTTTCCCTTCATTATGGCTCTCAAATGTATGTGTTTTTTGATAATTATGTAGGGTACTGTGTTAGGATAGGCTAAGTGCTTGGTAAAATACATAATTGTACGTATAAGGTGCGGTTTGGACGTATTTTCCGACTTACGACGAAATACGACTTGCGACGTCACGTTGGAACGGAACTCGTTCGTAAGTCTGGGACTACCTGTACTGATAAACACTATCATATTCTGTGACGTCTATACAGGTAGTCCTCGACATACGACGCCCTCGACTTACGACGTTTCGGACTTAAGTCACGCATCTCATTTAAATTTTTTAAAATTAATAAATGTACAGTACTGTACAGTTACCAAGCACTTAGCCTATCCTAACACAGTTTGCTTGGTAACTGTACAGTACTGTACATTTATTAAACTTTTTTTTTTTTTGTATGTGATCCTACTTACGTTATTTTCGAGATACGAATGGCCCGTAGGTCCGGAACTCATTCGTAAGTCAGGGACTACCTGTATTTCCATTATCGTAATGATTTTAGTTGGCAAATGTTAATTTTTATTCTTTGAAGGAAGGAGGCTGACATTCTCCTTCCTTCAAAGAATAAAAACTAAAATCTGATCACAAATATCACGAATATTATGGAAATTTAGATGGTCACAGAATATGATAGCTCTTATAAGATATTGTGACCACACTGTAACTTGTACAAAAACATTAAACACTTGAGCCAAACTGTTTCTGTAGAGTCTCTACTTCCTCTAAGGAGTAAAAAGTAACATCTGACCACTAATGTCATGAGTATTGTGAAAATATGAACGGTCACAGAATCTGATAGTGTTTATCAGGTATTGCAAAGTATGATGTAAAAATGTGGTCACAGAATACGGTGTAACACTGTTTCTTTGTAGCAAGAAGATCCTGGGGTTTGAACTAAAAAAAAAGTAATAAAATAAATTAAAATAATAAACTGCATGAAAAGAATTAGACATATCACCAATCGCAGTCATTTAAACAATTATTGGCTGGGTTTTTTTCAACTTCTTGACTAAATGCTAACTTCACTTCCAGCTTATCGTGACAGCACGGACCAGACTGCATCAAGTGGACATCCAGACAGACAACGAAATGCTCCAAGTGCCAAAACTCACTTTCTGCTCAGAAAGCCATTGCAGTTAGGCCACACCATTGTGTTTATTGTCCACCGCAGAGTTGAGACTCCGTCTGCATCCACCCTGCTCATGTGAATCATCAGCTATAAGGGAGGCCTGGCATAAAGGTATGACGTCAAAAAATAATTGGGTTTTTGTACTTGAGTGTGTGTACACTAAAGACTTTTCTGGAATTTGAGGAGATGAAGAACATGTTCATCCATTTGGTGGCAGTGTTGCTCAGTTTAAGTGCATCAAAGTTTGCAGCCTGTTACACCTGGAGTACATCTCATTGAGTTTTACTTCATAATGTTGGAATCAGTGCACTCTTAAATAATCCATACTGTGAATTTAAAAGAATAACTTAATTGTGATTTAACCATTAAACCGTGCTGTACTAATTCAAACATTAATTTTATGTACAATCATTTGGTCAGAGCTTTGGTTTTCTTGAATTGGAAGAAATAAACTGATGTTTCTGATCCACACACACACCACCAGTCACCACTCCTGAACTAAAAGTGGAACAAATCTCAAGTGGAGCAGAGTCTGAGCTCTCAGAATGCCACACCTGTCACTCTTATCTGCAGACGAGCATCAGCAAGCTGAGCTTCACAGGACAATTCTCTATTTTTGTCTCTGTGGACGTCAGCAGCAACCCACTGACGTGGAACCATACACTCTCCACACCCACGTTAATCCACTGCTGCATCTTCCCCACCCGGACACTTCTCCTCCTCCCTAAAAAACAACAAAAACAAAACAACAGGATGCTCCCCAACTCTTCATTTACAGGACAGTAAACGTGTCAGCTGTAGTTTATTCTCCCCTCGGTGTCGTCAAATAACTTTTATACACATTCTTTTTAAAAGTTCTGACAAACTTGGCCCTGCAGACTCAACGGAGCAACAACTAAACTCAAATCAGAAGTGTTTAGAAAAGACACTGGACATGAACATTTTGTAATTCACAAAACGTGTCTTTTAAAATGTGTTATTTTTAGAATTATTATATTTTTTATGTTTTTTCTTTTTGTTGCACCTAAGTGCGTCAGTAATGTGGGACTGCTGTGAAACAAGTCGACAGCATTTCACTGGGGGGGAAGGTGCGCAAAAACAGTTTAGACTATGATGTGATATGAATATATGTATTTTTCCACATTTGGAAATAAATATCAAATAAACATGTCTCTGTAGCAAGGATGATATTTAGAATTTCCAAACAAAACACATTACATGTGCCATGTGTTACAACAATGATACACAGCCTTTATGCAGAAGCAGTTAAAGATAATGGATGGATGGATGGATGGATGGATGGATGGATGGATGGATGGATGGATGGACGGATGGATGGATGGATGGATGGATGGCTTGGCCTATTTCAATCAAGACAAATTTTCCTTGGAACACTGGAGGAAAGAAGTTTTCATGCTAAGTTTGTTTTTCAGTGAAGGTTCACTTGCAGAGAAAACAAGAAAAATACCTTTCACAGAGTACAGTGCATGAAGAAGTGAATGGAAGTTTTTTTTTCTTCAAATAAAATATCCAGCACATCAATGTACCATATTTTCAGACTATAAGGAGCTCTTAAAAGCCTTGAATTTTCTCAAAAATTAATTTATTAATTCTGGTTGTGCTTAGTGACCTTGAACCGATTTTATGTGTTACACGGCGCTCAAAATGTTTCAAAAGGAACTTATTTCACTTAATGTGCCTTACAATCCAAAGCGCCTTATCGTCCAAATAATACGTTATATTAAAACATTTATGTTAATTTTTAAAAGAACTGACTCATTGGTTGAGGCCTCAATTTAATTTCAATTTAGTTTAATTATATAGCGCCAAGTGACAACAGAAGTCATCTCAGGGCACTGAACAGAAACATTCACATAAATTAAAAAGCCAATTAATAAAAGTTATCTATCTGCGGAAGCAGCAGATTGTGTTGAACCTTCACTTTGTCGCAGTCTCCCACCCTGAGCAAGCACAAAGGAGACAGTGGAAAGGAACAACTCCCTTTTAACAGGAAGAAACCTCCAGCAGAGCCAGGCTCAGGACGAATGGCCATCTGCTTCAACCAGCTGGGGTTTGACAGGACAGGAAGGAGAAACAAACAAACTCAGAATAACAGGTGTAGGTGCACTTTCTATAGGAGGAAAGACAAGAAAAACACAAGATAGAAATAATTACAAATACAAACAGGCAGAGCAAGAAAAGAAGCAGCAGAGAGAGGGAATGTGGTCAGTTTGTCCTACAGCAGTCTAAGCCTATAGCAGCATAACTAAGGGATATCTCAGGAAACCCAAGCCAATCCTAACTACAGGTAGTCCTCGTCTTACGACAGTCTCGAGTTATGACGTTTCACGGTTATGACGCATCTCCCATTAAAAAAAAAAAATCATTTTTGAAACATTTATTTTGAAAAGCCGAGTTACGCAATTTCCGGTTTTACGGGCGGAGGAATACAGAGGCGGAGACGTTACGTACGGACCGAGGTTGACTGCAGAACCAGTGCGAAGCAGTGGAAAAGTACAGGCAGCTGCAGATCTTGGAGGAGCAACGAGCTAACATGCTAACAGACCTCACTGTAAACACTCTGGACCGAGGTTGACGGCGGTTTTACGACGTAAACGCAATAGAGAATACGGAGGAGGGACGGAGGAACGGCTTCACCAGCATCCCAGTAGGAAATTAACTATTTTTTCCCTTCATTATGGCTCCCAAATGTATGTGTTTTTTGATAATTATGTAGGGTACTGTATTGTACTGTGTTAGGATAGGCTAAGTGCTTGGTAAAATACAGTACTGTTCAGTATTTCATTCAACCTTTATTTATACAGGCTAGCCTCGTTGAGTCATGGGGACTCATTTACAAGAGGGACCTGTCTCACTCACACCAAACAACCATCCACTCTCACACTCACACCTAGGGTCAATTTAGAGTCACCAATCAGCCTAACATGCATGTTTTTTGGTCTGTGGGAGGAAACCGGAGTACCCGGAGAAAACCCACTCATGCACGGGGAGAACATGCAAACTCCACCCAGAAAGGCCCCGGACCGGGATTTGTACATGGTATGTACATATGTTCCGACTTATGTCGAAATTCGCTTTATGATGCCGTGCAGGAACAGAACTCTGTCGTAAGTCGAGGACTACCTGTATAGGATTTATCAAAAAAGAACGATTTAAGCCTAATCTTAAAACTGGACAATGTGTCAGACTCACAGACAGAAATAAATCAGGTCACCCGCTCAACAGGTGAGTCCATCACATGCATGTTTTGGGGCATCGGGAGGAAATCAGCGTACTACGCAAGAAAAAAATAGTTTGAATGAATGAATTATGTTTACATTGTTTTAATTTTTGCCTTCTCTCTTGTTTGTTCTGCTACTTCAAGCTTCACGTGCAACAACATTTAACCCTTCACTGCTGAACGCTCAATCATATCAGATACACAATTTAACAACTGTTTCTTTCTCTGCTAACTTAATCAATAAGCAACTTTGTGATTTGCTCAAGCGCCAGCTGGGACTGAAAGCAAGACGTTCCATCCACCAGTGAGCTGTGCAGGTGTGCACGTGGGCCTGTTCTCAGATCAGGCTTTAACAAAGACAGTTGTCTTTCTCAAGCCTGAGCAAACACCGGTGCAGAGCGGCTGGTCGCTCACACTTGCCTGACAGCTTCTCTTTGGGGATCACGCTGCTAATCCGGGGTGGACTTTGGTTCCCGTTAAAGAGTTTTCACAGTTGGATGGTCCACGCCATCCCAGCTGCTTTCACTGTGAACGCACACGCCGCTGTGGCATCATTAGTCTCTGGAACCACGTTGTGTTTGTCTTTGTGCGAACGCTCGCTCACGCGACACAGGTGCATCTGTTGTTTGTTTAGCTTGAATTCTCCGTAGAGAAAGGAGGAGGACAAACAGGGATGGTTGTCTCATTAGCTTTTTCTGTCCCTGCTCTGCTTTCTCTCTTTTAGACGCACACACATACACACACACACACACACACATGGAGAGAGAAAACTCAGGTGAGTTCAGTCTTTATGTTTGACCTGTCAGCTCAGTGCTCAGGAGGTCCAATAATGATCTCATTGCTGTGACTCACTGGGGTTTATTTTCTGGTTAATGCTGTTTAAAGAGAAACCACTTGCATTTAAACTCACTGTGTAGTACTTATCACCACACTGTTTACAAGTTTACTGCGCTTCCTTAAACCTGAGTTCACTTGAACGTTGTGAGCTCCCTCATGAGGACGGAATAAAGATGAAGACGTTGCGGAAAGAATTCCAACTAAGTAGACCTGCAATCAAAGTTATTTTTGAGCCAAAAATCACTTGCTTTACTTGTTTATCTTCCATATCTACATAAGTAATGCAGGTCAGAACATTCCTGACGCATCTCTATGCTGATGACACCGTTGTTTATTGTCGAGATAAAACAGCTGCTAATGTTTTCCAGCTTTTACAGTCTGCATTCGACATCATTCAGTCAGACTTGTTCCAACTCAAACTGATGCTAAATGCTGATAAAACCAAAGGGACGTTGTTTTAAAAAAGGAAGTTGGTACCAGCAGTCCTTCCTCTTATCTTATCTTCGAATTATGTTCCCATTGAGTTTATCAATTCTTACAAATACTTGGGTATTCCCAGTATTTTTGGCAATACTAGGAATGTTGGTTTGAATTTTTTTTCCTGGATTTCAATTGAAACCCAGTTTTAATTTAAATTAAAATTGGGTTATTTTTCATAAATAGATCCTGTCTTCTCTGAATGCTAGGAAACACCTCGTAACTGCTACTTTCCTTCCGTCTATTGACTACAGTGCATTCTGTGTGGCTCCCCCCCCGCCTGTGGAACTCCCTCCCTGATGACCTGAGAGCTCCACAGTCACTGGTTGACTTTAAAAGCAGCATAAAGACCTTTCTTTTTAAGCAAGCCTATTCTGCCTCCACATGATTTTATCTTTGATCTTAGCTGATATCATTATTGATTTTACTTGATTTTATCACTTGTTTTATTTTATTTATTTTTTAAGCAAGCCTAATCTGCATCCACATGATTTTATCTTTGATCTTAGTCGATATTATTATTGATTTTATTTGATTTTATCACTTGTTTTATTTTGATCTTTGCTTTATTACACTTTGTAGCACTTTGAGATTTTTATTAATGAAAAGTGCATTATAAATGGAATTCATTATTATTATTATTATTACAGTGACATTATTTACATGAACACCCCTACAAGCACCTTGTAGATGTTGGATGTTGTCTATCATGGTGCAAAGATTCATAACTGCCTGTAACTACCATACCCACCACTGCACCCTGTATTCACTGGTTAACTGGTCATCATTAACTTCTCACAGACTCTCTTACTGGTACATCCTTCGTTTGTTGCCTTCATACATCTCCTCCTACACGTCACGTTGTCAGTGCAGTTACAGCGTGCACTCTCAAGATGTCATTACCTGCAGTGTTTCCTCATTGTGGACTGAATTAGGCAAAAACAAGCCTTTTCCTACTCTGCTCCTGCAACACCTTGCAAAAAGATCTGAAGTTGTCAACCTTGAACTCTCTAAGGGATTTTGAACAAAGTTAAATGCAATAATCAAAGCAGACATGTTCCTATTTTTAGTATTATACCCCGTTTCATAATGTAGCTAATTTTTATTTAGTTTTATATCACTACTTTTATTTATTTTTCATTTTATAGCTGTTTATCTGTGGTTTTGTCTAAAACAGGTCTCTCTTTAAAATGAGGCCTCGTGACTCCATGAGACTAACCTGTATAAATAAAGGATGAATGAATATGAAAGTATAAATCCTACATCTAAGTGCTACTTAAAGGCCTTGCTTCCTTTGAAGGAATGCATATCCTCCACTGCCTTTCACGCCAGAGTTTAAACTAAGCATCCTTTGACGAGCAGGGACAAAGTTGTAGCCATTTTGGTCAAACCTTGTAAATTACGAGTGCAGTTTGTGATGTGAGATTCTTTAGCACTCAAATTATGTGGTGGGGTTGTCTCTCAGCTACCGCATTAAAATTTAACTCATTGTCAGTCAGCGTGATTGAGTTATAAACGTTTTTTTGTGGTTGCTCAGCTGTGGTGCCCGTCTCCAATAGAACTGCCTCCAAAAGTTGTAGATTTATATCTAATGTTTACTTTCAGAGAAATTCAATCAGTAACTGCTAGTGCATGACTGATATGTGACCTTCTGTACTGTAAACTATAGCACCAGCAGCGATGAAGCAACAAACTGTATCACATATAAATTAATAATTTTATGAAGGTATTAAACACTCAAACTAATTCATAGCTATATTAAATCATCTGTACCCACATTCTTGCTGAATCACTCGCTCAGACATTGATCCTTCATGATTACGGTGCATTTTGTTTCGGGCCTGCATGCTGCCGTTTGCTGGCTTAAAAGCAGCAGCATTAAAACTTGTCTTAAGTTTACCTAGAACGTTGTTTTGAATAAAAGCATGAGTTAGAATCATGTGCATGTGCAAACAACAGATTTACCTTGTCCAGTTGGTTGATGCCCTCCTCCACGCAGCAGATGGAGGCCACGGTTCTCAGAGCGTGAGCATACAGGTCTCTGAAGCGGTCCTGTCGGCAGATCATGAACAGAGCCACCACAGCTCCTTCCTGTGGGCATGGATAAATCTTTTTTATACACAAAGACCTCATGAACCTGCAATAAAAATAATATACAGTTCAGTTTTTCACAGGGACATAACTGTGTGTGTAGCCTTGGTGAGGACTGCAATTTTTCATGATCAATTTCAAGAAATGTTTATTTATTTATTACAGAAATACAAACATTGATATAAAATGAAGCCACCAATTTACACTCCATGTTGACAGAATGCTTAAGTATTGTACAAATATTTTAGAGTATGAAAAAGCATTGATGTGCCCTTAATAACATTTAGCTATAGCTATAATTAGTTAATTAATAAGATAGATAAGATAGATAGATAGATAGATAGATAGATAGATAGATAGATAGATAGATAGATAGATAGATAGATAGATAGATAGATAGAATAGATAGATAGATAGATAGATAGATAGATAGATAGATAGATAGATAGATAGATAGATAGATAGATAGATAGATAGATAGATAGATAGATAGATAGATAGATAGATAGATAGATAGATAGATAGATAGATAGATAGATAGATAGATAGATAGATAGATAGATAGATAGATAGATAGATAGATAGATAGATAGATAGATAGATAGATAGATAGATAGATAGATAGATAGATAGATAGATAGATAGATAGATAGATAGATAGATAGATAGATAGATAGATAGATAGATAGATAGATAGATAGATAGATAGATAGATAGATAGATCTTATCAAGTATAAAGAATCATAAGTTTGGAGGAAATTTAATTAAAGTACATCTTGCACACGGAGCGAAAAGTGACAGAAAGCAAAGCAAACGCCCTAACGCTTCACTTTAAGCTCTGTTTGATTTTGCTGTAGCTACATGGATAGATCAAATCTGCAGAAAAGTGGAAAAATCTGTATTTAAGAGGAAAGTGTGTTCATGTGAGCTGCTGTTTCACAGTTACACTGAAATTAATTAAAGGTGAGGTTAAGGTCAGGCTACTTGTTGCACAGTTCTTTACTTACTTTGCTAACTCTTTTCCATTTTTTGGTTGCTGATACGTTGCAGCAGAGTTCCATCATGTACAAACTATTTGCAGACACTAATGTATTGGTTAAGCTTCCAGAAAGTTTTGATTATAGATTTTTTATGTTTAAAAAAATTATATTTGTTTTCATAAAATAGGTCAATGAGGCCTGAACCGTTTAAGAATGTTTTGTAATTGCAAGATCAATATACCATATTTTTCGGACTATAAGGTGCACTTAAAATTCTTCAATTTTCTCAAAAATCGACAGTGAGCCTTATGTATTAATTCTGGTTGTGCTTACTGACCTCGGACCGATTTTATGATGGCGCTCAAAAATCTTTCAAAATAAACTTGTTTCGCTTAATGCACCTGATACATGATTATTATTTTTTATTATGTAAAATTTTAATTATGTTAATTTTGAGTATGGTAACTGAATGTGTGAGGATGTACAAATATTGTCGATGTTTAAGGATACTGTATTAATATAATATTTGGAACTCATAGAAAGGAAAATGCTTTGTATTTTCATTGTATCTAGATTTTTTAATTATTTGTATTTTACTGTATAGTTTTTA